>SKCR01046283.1:0-107108 GCA_019454045.1 Zanthoxylum bungeanum
AAAGCAAAACAAACGTAATAAGACCTGGTGCGGTTCTGAATTTTAAGGAGCCGAGTATTTTAAAATATGTGTCCCACTGTCACTTATCAATAAAATAAAGAATTTTTTTATTTTTTTTTATTATAATGGATATTAATTAAATTTAAATTTAATACTTATAATTTTGGCTCAAAGTTAAGAACATCAATTGACTGGCGCTTGTGTATGTTATCTATATGGTTACTCTTGAATATGGATGTCAATCGGCTAAGTATGGTACCAGGATGTCAAATTGTCAATATTCGTACCCCGTCTCGTTTAATTAACGGGTACGAAAATTATATACTTAACCACCCTGAACATAACAGACTCATGAGGCTCCTTAGTCACACGGGAACTTTACCTCTATTTGAATAAGGATATCAATACTTGTATCCGACTCATCCAACCAATATATATAAAAATTATCCATAATTATCTCCACGAGTTTTTGCTATCCCTACTCCTCATAAGGTTGTGTTATTCATTTTAAGGAAATTATCATCTGTCCACACAAAAATTATCCGATGTTCGAAAAAATATCAAATTTTTAAAAAATGTAATCTATGCATCCAAAGTTATTCAAAATTGTCAATTACTATACAAAATTTTAAGAAATTTTATCATATATGCACTCAAAATTTAGAGGATGCTCGAAAAAATACACAGTTTTTGAATAGTAAATATTTCGTTTTTGAAAACTTTGAAGGTATAAATATCATTTTCTCAAAATTGAATTTTTTTTAAAATATTAAATAATTTTCGAATGAATAAATAATAATTTCTCTTTCATTTTATATGAAATAAGGTTACGCTTTTCACGTCGGCATGGATCTCCCATACAGATGGGTAAATCGGTCATTTTAATTTCATTAAATATTGTGGTGGTGATGCTGATGCTAATAATAAAGGGAAAGAAAATCTTGCAATTCCCGACCACAAAATCTCCGGAACAGCGAGAAACAGCATCACTTTATTACAAAAGTCACCCACGCGACGCGACTCGCAAATCTTTTAATTAATTAGTAATTAATTAAAACATTTACGTCATCTTTCTCCCGCGTGCGTACATGCGTCACACGACTAAATCACCGTTTAATTAGTTGACCAGAGACTTTGAACGTACACGTGGCGGAATCTTAAATGGAACAAAATGATGAGCGTAAATTGACTGTAGCACTGTCGCATCACCGTCGGGATCTGATAGAGTGTGCCGAGGGCGCATGCTTTAGTCGCACGCTTTGGCTCTTGCTTCAATACAACAACAGACTGGTTTTTTTATTTTTATTTTTTTAATATATTTTTTTTGGGTCAACTTAAATGGCCTACCATGCACGCGAGCTTTGGGTGACAGCAGGGCGTACGGAACAAAGCGAGTTTTTAAGACGATTGATTGGGTGGACTATAGAATGGATGACACGTGTCAAAGGAACAAATTTTATCGGTGTTGGGGCCCACTGAATAGCGGCTTTTGTGGACGCGCCGGTGGCGTGCTTTCTGGTGTGGTTTTAACTGGAGTTTCCCTGGTAATTTTTTTTTTTTAATATTTTTTCATATTTTACGGTGGCCATGGGGCTGGTGCTTCATGTTTGGTTTATTTGCGTTTGGACCCCTATTTTATTTTTTATAACAGTTTCATCCTTGGATTTACATATTTGAAATTGTTATTACTTGTCCATTTATTTCACCGTAAAATAATTTCCGTAAATGAAATATTTTTAAAAAAAGAAAATATGTTCTGATTTTTGGATATATTATGAAAATATATTTCAGAAAATATCTTCAGATGTTTTTAATAATTAAAATTGAGCTATGAAAGTTATAGAAAAGAGAAAAAAATTAATTTCCTGTAAGATATTTTACAGAAAAGATTTTGACTTTGGATGACAGATTAGATTGCATAATTAAGGAAGCATGGGTGCTCAATGAGAAAATACAAAATGGTTGGGTAGGTAGAAACAAAACTGTGCTCAATTGTGGGGACAGCAGTCAAATAAAAAGCAGATGCTGCGCGTGGGGTCAAAATGTCCATTTCTCGGAAACAACAAGTACATTTATCAGACGACGCTGCGTTTTTAGCTCTTAGCTGTAAACTCTTGACTTTTTGTGTAATTGTCAGATCAAGGCGTCGTTTTGCCTTGATGGGCTTGGTTTGTTTGATATATATCATCAAAATGGCCCATCAACTGTTTCTTGGGCCTGTGAGACTTGAATTGATTGATGGGCATGGTATCCAACTATGTTCTTTCGGGCCATTGGCCCATTTTAGGGACCTCTTGTGATTGATTTATTAATACCAAGTGGCCTAACTGTTGAGGCAAGTCCGTGTAAGGTAAAAATCTATGCGGGGATGAGACATTGTATATTGGGGGTGAATAAATTGATAATTTTCTATACGCATTGATTAGATGGGTCAGATACGGATATTGATATTTTTGTTCAAATAGAGGTGAAATTCCTGTCTGAACGAGGACTTGCACGACAACCTGATAAATTAAAGATGGATAAATAGATAATTTTCATATTCGTTGATTAAATGTAACAAATATAAATATTAACATCTTCATACTATACCCGACCTGATTTTCATATGTCGAATTATCTAAGCTATCTCCAAACCACTAGCTTCTAGCGTACTTGTGATTAAGTTCAGCACATTGGTCGAATCAAATTCACCCATTATTGGAGATGGCCCAAAATCCCTCGCTAATTTTCCACCCATTAGGATAGTTGTTGCCTCTGCAAATTTTGTGTCTATTGTGAATGTACGGTGTAGCTAGAATATTGATTTAATAAGGGTAAAATTTAGTTTTTATAAAAAGTTGAAGATACTCTTCATTTTGATGGAAAAAAACCCTATTTATCTCATTAATTGGACTATTCGTTAATTTATATGACTTGTTTTAACTAATTTTCGTATTGAGAGTGGCTTCACCATTGCTTGCAAGATTATCATGTTGTTTTACTAGTGATATTTAAAATCGCAACATCTTCATCCTAAATATACACTTACCCTTTTGTTTGTCTGTTCTTTAATGCTCGAAATCTTTATGTTATTGTGTTAGTTGTTTGAGACCATCTATAGTATCCTAATGATATTTGATACTCTTGATTCAAATATATAACTTTTATCATTAAACATGCAATTTAAACCATTAAACATGCAAACTCTGTCAATAAACATAAAATTATTCAAAACATGAAATTAGTTGCATATTTATTGATAGAGTTTGCATATTTAATAATTTAAGTTGCATGTTCAATGTTCAAAATAACATGTTTATACCCAATGATATTTGATACCATTGGATATCATAGTAGTGGTCTAGTTGTTTCGAATGGCCTGAAAATTATTATAACTTACTTTGTTATGTACGTTTTTTGTCCGGAGGAATACAAGAGTATTCCTTCAAGATAATTAGTATTATTATTTTTTTTGAAAAATAAACAAAGAAATATTATGACAACTTAATAATTAATTTGAAAAATCATTCGTCATTCGAAATATTAACACTTGAAAGGTTTGAGGTACATTGAACTTGAATGAATCCAATCATCTTAATTTTTTCGTACATTTGTGTATGTAACAAATTTGTTTTCATCATTAACTAAGTATAGTACTTCAAAATTCGGTCAGTAGCAAAGTTGTGATTGCCCATAATAACAGTTTCTCTTGAAAATAGGTACTTAGTAATTCTTACAATAATGCTTCTCATGTGACATATATTTAAAGGAGGAGGTGCTCCAATGCTTTGGTTATGGACCGTAAAGCAAACATTATTCAAGCTTACAAATTTAGATTTAGTTTCGAATTAAGTTGTAACAATAAATAATTAAAATTCGTTTATATATAATTTCTTAGTTAATAATAACCAATCATAAATTATTAAAAACTTAAAAACAAAACTTGCCAAACGTGGAATCCAAATATAACCCAAGTGATTGCCTCAGTGGTAAATGTTTTGGGTTTGAGTGATTTGCTCCCTCTCAGGTTCAAGGTTCGAATCTCACTAGATGTATTTCATTGGGGCCATGCCCCCTGATGTGAAAAGCCAGCGACTTACCCTGATCTGTGTTGGGAAACTTCTGAGGGCACGAGGCACAGGTCCCGGGGATTAGTCGAGGTGCGCGTAAGCTGGCCCGGACACCCGGTTATCCAAAAAAAAAAAAAAGAATCCAAATATGTTGTAGAGGAACTTGATATAAATTTGGTGTGAGTTTTAACCCTAACTGCAAGAGTACTTCATTTTTATTCATTTATGTTGATTATTTGATTTCTAGGCATGGTGTTTTATAGTTTCAAGACTCTTTCCCCCCTTTTCCTCATTTAAACTAACGAGGATTAAATATAACTTTTACTTTATAAATACAAACTAGGGTGGTCAATCGATAGTCTAAATTCAATAAATAATAGTATAATTTAAGATCTACCGTTATATATATATATTATATATAATATATATATATATATATATATATATATATATTTATTTATTTATGCGAAATATTATTATTTCAATCATTTTTAGATGTGGATGTCTGTAATTTACAAATTCATATTTTAGAAGTTACAGGAGCCCGCACTTGATAATCGTTAACTATCATTTTATTAAGGGAATAAAACAATTGGAACCGGAACTGTGGCCGACCGGTTTGGTTGGGGTTCGACCCCAACTCGAACCGGTTGGAACCGTAGGGTTCCAACCTAACCCCAACGGCTACTAGGCTCCCTGTCCTAAAAAAAAATGCCGTTAAGGCATAAAAAAAATTAAAAATTGTAAATTCATAATATATCACTAATAACGGTAATAAAATGGTTATATTTATGTGAATTTTTGGTATCAAAAATATTCTAAAACTCTATAAATACGTAGGCAACTTAAATTTTTAAAAATTTAAGCTCAAATTCTTTAATGTAATAATTTTATTTATTTATTAAATTAATCTAATTTATTTTCGAAATTTAAAAAGGGTTCGAACCGAACCGGAACCAGAACCGGAAACTGGCGGGTTCGGTTCGGTTCCGAACCGGAACCGAACCGCTGACCGGGTCTAGAGATGGTAATTGGTTGAGATGAGATGAGATTTTCTAATCTCAGTCCAATCTCGATTATGATTTGGGATTAAAAATTATTTCGAATCTCAATTGGATTATGTAATTTGGATGAAAAATTATCTCGTATCCTTTTCATGATTCAAGATTTTTAGATAAAAATTCAGGTTAGATCATCGATTCGCAATGAAAAATAGTCCAAAATTCTGGCTCTATCGTTGAAGTAGAATAAAAAAAATCTTTTAAGTTTAATACCGGATAATATAGGATCCCGAATCCTAAGAGATTTGAAATTTTCTGGGTCATGTATTTTTTTCATTACTCCTATTAGTGATCTTCAAAGCTGACCAAATCTAATATATCCATCCAACTTGTTATTGCTAGACCCTGCCACGGTTTCGGTTTGGAACCGAAACCGAACCGGAATCGAATCAGTTTCATATAGTTCGGTTAGGATTTCCACCCAAGCTGAACTGTTGGAATCGTTCGGTTCTAATATAATAGAAATAATAATATTTTTTTTAATTTCAAGTTATTTATAAAAGGGTTCCGGTTCTCGGTTCCACATTCTTATGGAACCGAAACCGAACATGAACGAACCGGTGTTCGAATCCAGTGATTGCCTTTCCCTATTCTTTTAATAAAATATATTCTTGGGTGGTACGGAGTCAAATGCTAGAAAATTCATTTCTAATAGGTAATTCTCTTATATGCCCTGAATAATCAATAAACAGACTTTATTAGCCTTTTATGAAATCACACATGGCCCAATGAAGTTGGGTTTAAATGATTTATATGGGGTTTTGTGAATGCTACCACACTCCTAGTAGTGCACTCACTTTAATCCCTGGAATGGAATTCCATCTCTCTGTATTATATAAAATTACCAGAACATACATAATAACAAAATAAATCAAATTGTATCTCACAAGCAGAAACTTAATTTTTAAATCTCTCTTCTTTCTCCTCCAATTTTTTTTTTTTTACCTCCCAACTCCTAGCCTCTAAGCTGTTTAAAGTCTAATAATTTAACAGCTAGCACGAAACATTTGTATGGTTGCATTCACCATTCAACCCATTTTCAATTTCCCCTCCTCTATTTTCCCTCTTTGTATCTTCATTTTCTTGACTTTTGTATTGGGAGGCATCCTCACAAACAAAACAGGAACTTCTTTGCTAGAAACAATAAAAACATATTGATTCTGCGAATGGCTCATCTTCCATTTATGAATCCACTTCAAAAGGGTTTGTGTTTAGCTTTCTTCTTTTCGTATCAGGGGTACTATGTGAAGAATTTGGACATAAGCCAACTGTTGTTCCATCACTTTTGTAGCTCAAGCATGCTGCCTCCAGCACCCCAATTGGACTTTGGGGAAAATATGTTGCTACTGAATCACTTGTTGCACTCTTTATTGACCCACCAATCAAAGAATCATTTAACATTTTTATACACTTGAGAAACCTCTCCTGCAAGAAATAAAAGAAATAAATGTACATTTAGTGTTGATCAAACATAAAATGATGGCATCTTCAAAAGATTTATGTTCACTTTATGGGCCTTTTGGATCACTGACTTTACCTTTTTTACATGTTGAGTAAGAACAGAAAATGCTTTCTCAGAATCAACTGTTTGGTTTCCCCTGTAACAGATATTGCCACTGCTGCTGCAACCTCAGAAGGCTTGAATTCCAAGAAGTCAATCCCTGCATTCAATTCCCACCCACCAATATTATCATAACATTTATCAACTATATCTACCATTATTGTGGCCATAGATATTAATACAAGTAGTACCAGTCGTGTAGCTAGAACATAGATTTAGTGGGGGGACAAAATTTGATTTTCACAAAGAAGTGTTTGATACTCTTTATTTTAAATGAAGCAAATCAAAATTATCTCATTAAAAAACTAAACTTTTTTATTAATTTATAGAACACATTTAATAAAATTTTCGGATTAAGCGGGTGCTCTGAGTAGTACTAGCTACTAGCTAGTACATGGTCAAGAGTAAATTAAGAGGGGACCTAATCCTAACCTTTGATAATGCTTGTTATGAGTTGGATTGATCTCAAGAACAAAGCTCTCAGTAGGGTTTGATCATCATCATCATTGATCTTGCGGATGAAATAGTCTAGGAAAGAAAATGGGGTAACTGCTTGCATCCTCCACTTCAATGTGCTCAGCACCAAAAGTTCCATTCTTTGTATGGTTTTAGCTTCAAATAAAAACTTTGATTCACCCACCTGTAATGACGCATTCATCATCATCATCATCATCATCAGGACATGTATAGATCGAAAAAGAAACATTACAATAGTAACATATGTAATGGAGAAACGCTGACCTGCAAATCTAGGTATAATGGAACTTCAGTCTCCTCCATTTTGGCTGCAAGAGACAAACATGCCACAGCCAATAGTTGCATCATCCAAACTTTACCCTTCTAAAGATTTCATAATTACAATCAAATTAAAGATTAGATGCAACAAGGAACTAAAATGAATACCAAATTTGGCTCAATCTTCAACGACTTACTGGCAATTCATATGCAGAGAGAAATCTGTCCACATAGTTTATGGATAAATATAAACAAAGAGGTCCAAAACCGAAATGAACATGAACCTGCTGAACCAATTAGGCCATTAGCATTGGTCATAAATGAAAAGCTTACAAGTAAAGAATCAACCAAACAATTGAATGAAACAAAACAGCAAATAGCAATGAAATTGAATCACTGCAAATCATATTTAACCAAAAAAAATTGAAGTTATCAAATTAATTTAAAGGGAACCCACCCACCTTGGCAATCCAATCAATGGCTTCTTGTCTAGCCAAAAAGTCCAAATCTCCAGATTGGAGCCTCTTCAAGTAATCGTTATTAGGCAAATGGTGGCATTCTTTTTCAAGAATCAAAGCCAAACACTCATCACTCTGCACTGCCAACATATATCCATAATCATCATCAAAGCTCCGGCTCCGGTTTCCATGATGATGTGTTCGATGATACCCATTATGCCACGTGTCCTCAATCACAAACTCCTCCACTACAGACCCATTGATATCATCGAAAACACTGCTGTCTTCCTCAGCACACAGAAGGCTTGAAACCTCATAGTCAAAACTTGGTGCCATTAAACAAAATGTAGTATTTTTATTTATTTTTATTTATTTATTTTTTGTGTTTGTGTTTGTGAGTGTAATGTAAAAAGCAAAGATTTGAAGAACAAAGAATGGGATTGTGAAGGTATATATAATAAGAACAAAAAAAAAAATTAATAATAAAAAAAAAAATCTATAGGACTCTCAAAATCTATGCTGCCTCTTTTACTCAAAGCTGTGGCCTGGTCCGCCTGGAGAGGCTTAAAAGAGAATGCCCCTTAGGGTAAGTGAAATTTACAGAAATGACTATATTTATTTTTATTTTATTTTATTTTAATAACCAAGCACATGAGTTTTGAGAATAATTCTTTTTGATACCGCTATTTTATGAGTGAAGTCGTACGATTGATTAATAAATATATAACATGTGAAATTCTATTAAATATAATTACTATATAATTGAAAGTATATTATTAAAATACATGTGTGATGTGATATCATTGTTACATAATATTTTTTAAGATTAAACTGTCATTGGCTAATAAAATCATGAATTTTAACATCTCTTGAACCCCTTAATAATGTATTTAAGTGCGATTTGTATAAAGAGTTGTTTTGTTTATTTATTACAATAAAAAAATTATAGAAATACTTATTAGAGTTAATATATATCGAAAAATAATTAAAATCTTTTGAAAAAATAACTATGATCATCCTACATGTAATTTAAAAGAGGATGACCATTTTTTCTAAATTTTCTCTTTAAAATTGGGAATTAACCATTTTCATCAGATTTTAACTATTTTTTAAAGCTATTAACTCTTGATAATCATTTCTCATTATAATAAATTATTAAAACAACTCTTTTAAGAAAAACACTTAATACACAACCCACAATATATTGAAGGGTTTGAGGGATGTTGGAGTCTAGGATTATTGTTAGTTAAAGGTAATTTGATATAAAAGTAGGGGTGATAAAACGAATCGAATTTGTATCGAATCATATACGAATCGAATCAAAATGTGATGGATTCGTATTCGATTCATTTATTAAACGAATCCTAATATCACGTTTCGTATTCAATTCGTTTATTACATGATTCGAATATGAATATTCATTTAGTCATAATATTATTTAATAATATAATTTATCATAGTTTATTTACATTAATTTTAAATATATACATATGAAATATGTAATTAATATATTTACTAAAAATACCTCACTAAATATCGACAATTGTTGATGGTGTTTTTCGGGCACTATGTTATTTAAACAACACGACATGGGTAAAAAGGGTAACTCCATTGATCGAGACCGTTAAAGCCGACCCGACAACTTGACGGTAAGAGGCCGAGCACTTTATACTAAATGGCCGAGCACTTGAGATCGGATGACCGGGCATTATCAGATCGACAACAACATTCTCAGCTCAAAGGACCATCATGACCGACCTCATGAAGACCGAGAACATGACGAGGCGTGCTCAGGAAGATAAAGCATCCTATTCTTGCGGAAAAAGGGATAAGTTGTCCTACTTTAATGGGGTAAAGTAATAACTTAATATCCTAATAGGATAAAGGAAGTAAATGTAGTTTTGATTAGGAATCCTTATGGGAAAAGGGAATAGTTTTGACTAGGAATCCTGATAGGAAAAGGAGACCATCTCCAATTGGGAATTCTTGTACAAATAGGAATCTGGTTTCTTCACCATTATAAATAGGAGGGTAGAGTGAGTGTAGAGGAAAACGGGAAGGCAACATCTGAAAATCATCACAAGAGTGAGAGATTAGAATCATAGAGCTCTAATTTGTAAAAGCAAAGAAGAGACCCGAGGAGTGTATTTGAGTAATAAAAAGCACCATCATGTTCTTGCCCGTGGACGTAGGTCGGATCCCAAAATCCACCGAACCACGTTAAAACACCTTGTCTGATTGGCGTATTTTCTTGTTTTCCGCTAAATTTGCCTTTGGTCCCCCATAACCAAACAAATTCACAGTTGGAGGAGGATTTCCTCGGGAGTGATATTCCAATATTACCCTGAGACCAAAATCCACCGTCAACAGTTGGCGCCGTCTGTGGGGAACTTCAACAAAAAGCAGTTCACGTGATAAGACAAATGGCGGAAGACGGAAATCCCCAATCAGGAGGTCCGGCAATGGACTGGATGAAAAAGATGGAGGATAGCATGAGGTCTATGATGGATCGACTAGAAAGAATGGAAGGAGCAAACAACGAGGAACCTGAAACCGGGGCCGGCCAGAAGAGGAAAGAGAGGGAAAAAGGAAAAAGAGTAGTAGATATAAGCGAAGACGAGGGACCCAGAAAGAGAGGCCCTTATGGGATAAGATCTGAAGTGGTAGGAAGAGAGCCACGATCCGAAGACACATGGGAAGAGGAGGAACAATCACCCAACCCCTCCTCCGACAGTTTTTTCAACTCCGAGAGGAGGAATAGAGAATACAACGAAGACGTACAGGAGACCTCCGAGCTCAAGGAACGCCACGCCCGGAACGACAGGAGAACAGAAGGACACAGAAGGCGACACGGGGGCACAGCCCGTGAAATAAAATCTTGGTTGAAAAAAGAGATGACCAGATGGGAAGAAAGCCTCAAGATCGGCGCGGGAGACACCCGAGGCGAGGAAGAGGGGTCTCCCCTTACGGAAGAAATAAAGGCAGCACAGTTCCCGAAGCGATTTAACATGCCGACCATGGCACCATACAAAGGCCACTCCGACCCAAAATCCCACATCGAAAACTTTGTCCTCCTGATGGAAGTACATGGAGTAACAGGTGACGCCATATGCAAAGTATTTCCCTTAACTTTAGGGGGGCCCGCCATCCTATGGTATAGAAGTCTGGCCCCGATGAGCATTCAGAGCTTCTCCCAACTTAAGAAGTCGTTTATCCGGCATTTCAAAGGAGCCTGCACCCCTAGAAAAACAATAGGAGAACTAAGGCTCAAGAAACAAGGAGACGACGAAACATTGAAAAGCTTCATTGAAAGGTATCACAACACTGTACTCGAGGTCGGAGGGTACGAATCCCAAGAAGCCCTGGAAAGTCTGAAAGGGGCCCTAAGGGTCGGGAAACTGTGGACCCACCTGAAGATCCATGAGACACCAGACTACGCTACCGCACTGGAGGTAGCCCGAAAATTCGTCTATTAGAAAACGAGGAGAAAATATCCCGAAGAGGGAACACCATTAGAGAAAGGACCACAACGTAAGGGGACATGCCACGAATGGGTGCAGAGACCTGCGGGAGCAGGTGGAAGACTTGGTGAAAGAAGGCTATCTCAGTGTGTACACAGACCATTCGGTTTTTTTAGGTCGACCAAGTTGATAGCGGAAGTCATCCGGTCGGATACGTGGAATGCTGAGATGCAGAGATGATATATTAAGAAGAGCCTTGCTTGTAGTGACCAGTGTAGAGTTGCAAGAAAGGCAACAGATCCCAAAAAGGTGAGTAAACCTCTTCTGACTTAGGTTGACATTTGATTATGCTTGTTTGTTATGGCTCACACAATGATTTTGATATTTGTTTTCCGGCTCGGGTCTGCTCTTGTACCGCCGAGACCGATGTCTCTTTCCGGCTCGGGTCTGCTCTTGTACCGCCGAGACCGATGTCTCTTTCCGGCTCGGGTCTGCTCTTGTACCGCCGAGACCGATGTCTCTTTTCCGCTCGGGGCTGGACTTCGTTCCGCCGATGCCACTTGTTTATTCATCTCGGGGTCGGGTTACGTCCCACCGAGTCGGCTTCTTTGGACTGGGGACGTAACATTCCCCCAGGGCCAAGTGATTCTAACAGCTCGGGGTCGGGCGATGTCCCACCTAGTCTGTCTTTGGACTGGGGACGTAACATTCCCCCAGGGCCAAGTGATTCTAACAGCTCGGGGTCGGGCGATGTCCCACCGAGTCTGTCTTTGGACTGGGGACGTAACATTCCCCCAGGGCCAAGTGATTCTAACAGCTCGGGGTCGGGCGATGTCCCACCGAGTCTGTCTTTGGACTGGGGACGTAACATTCCCCCAGGGCCAAGTGATCCTCACAGATCGGGGTCGGGCAATGTCCCACCGAGTCTGTCTTTGGACTGGGGACGTAACATTCCCCCAGGGCCAAGTGATTCTAACAGCTCGGGGTCGGGCGATGTCCCACCGAGTCTGTCTTTGGACTGGGGACGTAACATTCCCCCAGGGCCAAGTGATCCTCATAGATCGGGGTCGGGCAATGTCCCACCGAGTCTGTCTCTGGACTGGGGACGTAACATTCCCCCAGGGCCAAGTAATTCTAACAGCTCGGGGTCGGGCGATGTCCCACCGAGTCTGTCTTTGGACTGGGGACGTAACATTCCCCCAGGCCAAGTGATTCTAACAGCTCGGGGTCGGGCGATGTCCCACCGAGTCTGTCTTTGGACTGGGGACGTAACATTCCCCCAGGGCCAAGTGATTCTAACAGCTCGGGGTCGGGCGATGTCCCACCGAGTCTGTCTTTGGACTGGGGACGTAACATTCCCCCAGGGCCAAGTGATTCTTACAGCTCGGGGTCGGGCGATGTCCCACCGAGTCTGCCTTTGGACTGGGGACGTAACATTCCCCCAGGACCAAGTGGTTTTTACAGCTCGGGGTCGGGCGATGTCCCACCGAGTCTGCCTTTGGACTGGGGACGTAACATTCCCCCAGGACCAAGTGATTCTTACAGCTCGGGGTCGGGCGATGTCCCACCGAGTCTGCCCTTTGGACTGGGGACGTAACATTCCCCAAGGACCAAGTGATTCTTACGGTTCGGGGTCGGGCGATGTCCCACCGAGTCTGCCCTTTGGACTGGGGACGTAACATTCCCCCAGAACCCAAGTCTCTCACTCAACTCGGGGTCGGGTTACGTCCCACCGAGTCAGCCCTTCGGACTGGGGACGTAACATTCCCCCAGGTCCAAGTGCCTTTCTCAGCTCGGGGTCGGGGTACGTCCCACCGAGTCAGTCCTTCGGACTGGGGACGTAACATTCCCCCAGGTCCAAGTGCCTTTCTCAGCTCGGGGTCGGGGTACGTCCCACCGAGTCAGCCCTTCGGACCGGGGACGTAACATTCCCTCAGGTCCAAGTGCCTTTCACAGCTCGGGGTCGGGGTACGTCCCACCGAGTCAGCCCTTCGGACTGGGGACGTAACATTCCCTCAGGTCCAAGTGTCGTTCTCAGCTCGGGGTCGGGTTGTGTCCCACCGAGTCAGTCCTTCGGACTGGGGACATAACATTCCCCCAGGTCCAAGTGTCTTCTCAGCTCGGGGTCGGGGTACGTCCCACCGAGTCAGCCCTTCGGACCGGGGACGTAACATTCCCTCAGGTCCAAGTGCCTTTCACAGCTCGGGGTCGGGGTACGTCCCACCGAGTCAGCCCTTCGGACTGGGGACGTAACATTCCCTCAGGTCCAAGTGTCGTTCTCAGCTCGGGGTCGGGTTGCGTCCCACCGAGTCAGTCCTTCGGACTGGGGACGTAACATTCCCCCAGGTCCAAGTGTCTTTCTCAGCTCGGGGTCGGGGTACGTCCCACCGAGTCAGCCCTTCGGACCGGGGACGTAACATTCCCTCAGGTCCAAGTACCTTTCACAGCTCGGGGTCGGGGTACGTCCCACCGAGTCAGCCCTTCGGACTGGGGACGTAACATTCCCTCAGGTCCAAGTGTCGTTTTCAGCTCGGGGTCGGGTTGCGTCCCACCGAGTCAGCCCTTCGGACTGGGGACGTAACATTCCCCCAAG
This sequence comes from Zanthoxylum bungeanum, assembly GCA_019454045.1. NCBI lineage: Eukaryota > Viridiplantae > Streptophyta > Magnoliopsida > Sapindales > Rutaceae > Zanthoxylum > Zanthoxylum bungeanum. Next base: position 13,922 of record SKCR01046283.1, read on the forward strand.
CCCCAGCATCTCTCACAGCTCGAGACAGGATCACATTCCACCGAGCACATCATCGTTAACTCAGAGGCAAAATTTTCTCCTCACAATCGAGATTGGATCAGTCAGGGGTCAGGACCCCCAAATCTCTGGTACAGATATTACAGAGGATGAGTCATTTTTAGTTTTGACAACAAGATGAACTTCATCTCCTGATGGAACGACCCAAGTAAGCAATTTGCTTTGAGGTGGAGAATCATTCTGAATAGAGTCAGCATCTCCAATAAACCGAGGATATGAAGATAGAAACAGAAGACTTAGTTGATGGCAAAGACAATTTCTCGGTGATTTCTAGAGCGACCACCAGCAAGGCGATCAGCACACCATCTTTTTTTATAGTTCCCGGCATCAACTCACAAACTCGTTGTTACCGAGAACTAGGGGACAGATGTTGATGGTGTTTTTCGGGCACTATGTTATTTAAACAACACGACAAGGGTAAAAAGGGTAACTCCATTGATCGAGACCGTTAAAGCCGACCCGACAACTTGACGGTAAGAGGCCGAGCACTTTATACTAAATGGCCGAGCACTTGAGATCGGATGACCGGGCATTATCAGATCGACAACAACATTCTCAGCTCAAAGGACCATCATGACCGACCTCATGAAGACCGAGCACATGACGAGGCGTGCTCAGGAAGATAAAGCATCCTATTCTTGCGGAAAAGGGATAAGTTGTCCTACTTTAATGGGGTAAAGTAATAACTTAATATCCTAATAGGATAAAGGAAGTAAATGTAGTTTTGATTAGGAATCCTTATGGGAAAAGGGAATAGTTTTGACTAGGAATCCTGATAGGAAAAAGAGACCATCTCCAATTGGGAATTCTTGTACAAATAGGAATCTGGTTTCTTCACCATTATAAATAGGAGGGTAGAGTGAGTGTAGAGGAAAACGGGAAGGCAACATCTGAAAATCATCACAAGAGTGAGAGATTAGAATCATAGAGCTCTAATTTGTAAAAGCAAAGAAGAGACCCGAGGAGTGTATTTGAGTAATAAAAAGCACCATCCTGTTCTTGCCCGTGGACGTAGGTCGGATCCCAAAATCCACCGAACCACGTTAAAACACCTTGTCTGATTGGCGTATTTTCTTGTTTTCCGCTAAATTTGCCTTTGGTCCCCCATAACCAAACAAATTCACAGTTGGAGGAGGATTTCCTCGGGAGTGATATTCCAATATTACCCTGAGACCAAAATCCACCGTCAACAACAATATTATTTTTTCTATGGTAATTAGTCATAGTTTCTCGAATCTTAATTGAAAAATAACAGTAACTAGTAAAATAAAATAATTAAACGAATCCCTAACAAATAAATGAATTAATGAGTTTAGATTCGTATTTGATTCGTTTAATAAACGAATCGAATCGAATTGACTAATTTATTAAACGAATCCATTTTTCCAAACCTGTATTTGCTTTAAAGCGAATCGAATCGAATCGAACGAATAAACGAATCTTAACCCAAATTACCACCCCTATCCAAAAGTCACGTGTTTGGTTATTAAAATAATAAATTTAGAGTTTGGTTTCTTTAATAATTAATGAAACTTAATGGATTATTTATATAAATTTCCTTTGGGTAAAGGAAGAGAAACTGGGAAATTTATAATACAAAATAAAAGGAAAGAAATTAGAAAAAGAAGGACAATTACAAGATTTTGTAATTTGTATAAAGAAGATTGCTAGCTAGCAAAAAAGAGATGAGTATTGTATGGTTGTATCTTCTAAATACACAATTCTTATAAAATATTATTGTTTTATTTGTTTTAGTCGTTTTCTTTTTCTTTTTCCTTTTATTTTATTAATAGTATAGGGCCCGCACTTGTGCGGGTTGAGTACATTATTGACTATGATTTCATATCATAACAAAAATCTTAATAAGATTTTAGGTATTGATCTTGTAAATGATCCGGATCTAGTTCATTACTTCATTTTATAGTTTAAATGAGACAATTGATTACTTATATTTAATATTTATGTCTCATTTGTTTATCTATCAATTCTCTAACAGTGTTTATAATTCACATTAAAGTTTCTTTCTCGTCTTACTCTCTTATTTGAAAATATATTCCTAATTATAAATAACTTTAAAAATATTTAATTTTTTTTGGATGAATTCCAATAAAATTTAATGTAATTTATTCAATTTAATCTTAATTTTTTTTCGAACTTGAAATCTTGACCGTCACTATGCAATAGCTAATAATCAAAGTCTGTATCATGAAAACACAACAAATAATAAAAAATTCATGAAAAACTTATAAAAATAATTTAAAGTAAAATGACAAATAACAATATACCCAAAAACTAAAAAAATTGGTGGTTTTTGTTGACAACTGCTATTTATGTCTCTTATTTTAGTAGGAGATTATATTATAATATTGTTACAGGTTTTTTATTTAATTTTATAAGTTACTAATAAAAAATTAATTGTAAATATTAAGTGTCATGATTTTTGTAATTTTAATAAGAGATTACTATATATATTTTTATTGAATAGGTAATAAAAAAATTAATTATAGAGATTAAGTACCATATATTTTTTTAATGAAATTTATTTTTATAATTTAATAATAAGAAATTATATTATTACTTAATTAAATTAATATATTTCTTATTTTAATATGAGATTTTGTTTTTATATTGTAATAGGTTTCTTATTTAATTTTACTTTTAATAATAAACAAAATATAAAGATAATGTAATTTTATAATTTAATAATAAATATGAGATTTTATTTTTATATCATAATATGTTTCTTATTTTAATTATTATTATTTTAATTTAATAATTTTAAAATAAAAAATTAACTTAGAGATATTTTAATTTTATAATTTAATAATAAAAAATTAATTATAGAGATTATGTGTCACATATTAAATTGATAGGTTTCTTATTTTAATAAGAGATCATATTTTTATTTTATAATAGATTTCTTATTTATTATTAATTAATTAATTAAATTAATAGGTTTCTTATTTTAATAAGAGATTATATTTTTATATTGTAATAAGTTTCTTATTTTAATTATAAAATTTAATAATAAAAAATTTTAAATATATTTTAATATTATAATTTAATAATAAATAGGAGATTCTATTTTTATATCACAATAAGTTTTTTATTTTAATATCTTATTATTTTAATTTTATAATCTTAAAATAAAAAAATTAATTTTAGAGATATTTAATTTAATAATAAAAATTATTGTAGAGATTATGTGACTCGTATTAAATTAATAGATTTCTTATTTTAATAGGAGATTATGTTTTTATTTTATTATAGGTTTCTTATTTATTATTAATTAATTAATTAAAGTAACAGATTTCTTTTTTTAATCAAAGAATATTGTATATTGTAATAAATTTTCTTATTTTAATTATACAGTTAATAATAAAAATTATAAAGATATTTTAATATTATAATTTAATAATAAATAAGAGATTCTATTTTTATATCGCAATAAGTTTCTTATTTTAATAACTTATTATTTCAATTTTATAATTTTAAAATAAAAAATTTAGAGATATTTAATTTAATAATTTAGTAATAAAAATTATTGTAGAAATTAGGTGACACGTATAAAATTAATACGTTTCTTATTTTAATACAAGATTATGTTTTTATTTTATTTTAGATTTCTTATTTTAATTTTTAATAATAAAACTAAATTTAGAGATATTTTAATTTTATAATTTAATGTATTCTTATTGTAACTAGCATAGAGGCCGCACTTTGTGCGGGTTTAACATATATTTTAGGTATTGATCTCATACATCCTCTGCATCTTGTTGATTTTATAGTTTAAATGAGACAATCAATTTACTTACACGTAATATTTATGTCTCATTCATCCATCTCTCAGTTCTCAAATAATATATATAATTCATTATGCAAGAAGTCAATAGCTATTAGGCAGAGTCTGCATCCTGAAGCACAATAGATAATAAAAAAATTCATGAAATAAAAAAACTTATATAATTAATTCAAAATAAAATAACAAATAACAATAGACCCGAAATCCAAAAAATTAACTAGGTTTTGTGGCGGCTATTATTTATGTTTTATATTTTAATATGAGATTATATTTTTATATTGTAATAGGTTTTTCATTTTCATTTTATAATTTAATAACAAAAATATTAATTGTAGAGATTATGTGTCACACATATTTTTTTTTTATTTTAATAGAAGATTATAATATATATTATTATCATAATAGGTAATAAAAAATTAATTGTAGAGATTAAGAGTCATGTAGCGCGATGAGAAAATTTAATAATGTTTAACTTAATATATATATATATATATATATATATATATATATATATTATGATTTAATAATAAAAAATTAATTGTAGAGATATTTTTATTTTATAATTTTATAATAAAAAATTAATTATAGAGATTGAGTGCCACATATTAAATTAATATGTTACTTATTTTAATAGGAGATTATGTTTTTATAATATAATAGGTTTCTTATTTTAATTTTTAATAATAAAAAATTAATTTTAGAGATATTATAATCTAATGTATCCTTATGGTAATGAGTTTATTATTTAATAAATTTATTAATTTAATTATATAACTTTAATACTAAGTCGCCACATGGTGGGATGAGAAAGCTTAAATTTTTTTAACTTATACTACTACTAGTTAACATTTGCCTGATAATTAGTTTTAAGAAATAATAATAGCATGTTTCATATATAAATGAGCTATTTCAATTTAAAGTTTTGACTTAAATCTAAATATCAAAATATTAGGTCATTGATTTTATGAAATCAATGATGGATGAATTATCATCGTCAAATGTTATTTTGATTTTGAATACCTACGAGTGGATTGACTTTAATCAATGACTAGATAATAGATATGGGAAATTATATTTCTTCCACCCGATGAATAGGGAAAGTGTTGTTTTCTACAAAAGTTTAAAAGTGTTCGCTTTTTCACATGTTGTTTGAAATTATTTTGTTTTCCACTTTTTGTTAACATCGTTAGTTTACCGTTTGGTTTCAAAAGGGAAATTGTGTCATTTAACTATGTAGAGGGGAAACTATGTTGTTTTAAATAGAACAACACAAATGTTGGTGTGATGAGGTCAATTATGTCATTTTGTTGGGTTCTTCACAAATCCCCTTTAACGCTGTCGTTTTATAAAATAGAAGTTGGAACAAAGTGGTCAAACTTCTATTTCTTTATTCGCAAAAGCCAAACAATAAATCGTCCATGAAGAACAGTAACTCTTAACTCTCTTTGTCGTCAAGATTTTAATGCTAGCAATAGGAACAACAAAGTCATTAATGCCATTTATGCTGCTGTTAGCTCCGCTAAATTTAGGAGAATTTCTATATGTGAAATAGCCAATGATGTTTGGGACATCCTTCCGACTGTGCATGAGGACACATTGTCTGTTAAAAATAATAGATTCCAAGAGCTTACCACTAGGTTTGAGGTCGCCAAGATGACAGATATTGAGACATTTGATGAGTTCTACGCTGAGATTAACGATATAGTTAACTCTAACTTTAACCTAGGTGAGACTATTCCTACAAATAAGATAGTTAGGAAAATTCTTAGATCTCTGCCTAACCACTTTTTGCCAGAGATTACAGCCATCGAGAAGAGTAATGACCTAGATCACCTTAAACTATATGACCTCGTAGAAAACTACAGGTTTATGAGAAAAAACTTCATGGATATAGAAAGTCCAAAAACATAGCGATGAAGATCGTAAAAGAAGTTTGTCATGATCCGTCAAGTGATGAAAGTGATAATACCCTTACGGATTCTAATTTGGCCATGTTGCTAAAAGGTTTATGAAATTTCTTAAGATGAAGAAAAATGGTCCAGCAGCACTGATAGAGATAAAAGGACAATCCTGAAGAGAGTATGCGTAGTAGTGATGATAAGTGTGGAATTTACACACCAATTCGGTATCTTCAGCTTATCATTTTGTTAGATTCCGTATTATTTAATGTTGCTTTTGGAGTTGTTTAGTGTTGTGATGACAGGAAACAGGAACAGGAAAATTCAGGTTCTTTTCTGGAATAATTGGATGCAAGCACAAAATGGTCAGAACTGAGATTCGGCATACAAGAAGACCTGGCGCCATGGCGCCAGAAAGCCATACAATTTCCAGTGAGTTAGGCGCCGCGGCGCCGAGAGAAGTAACCGTAGAAAAAGCGATGCGGCGCCTAACCTGTGTCTCAATAAGGCGCCACGGCGCCTTCAAGGATCTGAAAAGAAGACTTGCGCCGCGGCGCCAAGTTTCCATACTAAATTCAGAGCATATGGCGCCGCGGCGCCAGTTAGAAAGAAAATTGAAAGAAGTCACGCGAGGAGATAGAGTTGGAGCGTGACTGGGAAACTGGAAGATTATAAATAAGACTCATTACACAACATAGAACGGGGAGAAAACCCTAAAAAGAAACAAAAGGAGACATCAACTATTCAAGAGGGGATTTGAGATCTGAGAATAAAGTAGAAGGCGTCAACTTCAGATATTACAAGGAATCTGTCCCGGGTTCCATTCTTCTATTTTCTTCTCTTAGATTCTCATTATTATTGTGATGTATTCCTTAAGATTGTTATTTTGTTTTGAAATAGCCATGAGCTAATACTCTTATTCTAGGGTTTGATGTATCCTATTGCCTGAAACTATGTATTAAGTACCAATTGAATCTCATAATAATTCTCTGAAAGTTTATTTATATTATCTCTATGCTTAACGCTTTATATTTGCTGGCCACAATTGTAATGATATTATACTTAGATCTGTCACTCGAGAGAGGAGATTTGAGTAGGAATTGAGAAATATAATCAAGAATGTTATAGGGTTCGAGAGAATTTATAACCCTTGAAAGCAGTTAATAAGAATCACTGTTCTTAATCAATTGTTAATTGTTGGAGTCTGTAGAGATATTGAACTTTGACATTTAGCAATACCTCCATTGATATTCGAGAGAAAGAGTGGAGAAATTTATGATTTTGGCTTATAAACTTGGAATTGTTATGAGATGCATGTATACATAATTACATAGTGGATGGCTAGGTGAAATCAAACTCTAGGATTCATTCTCCTTCTGTGTTATTTAGTTTCTTCTCAAATTTTCATTTTAATTAGCATTGTGTTAGTTCATCTATCAATTTCAAATCTGATTTTTGTGCTTCTAGATAGGGCTAAGGTTAATAATTATAGTACTTAGTGTAATTTGGATTTCAATCCTTGTGGGTTCGACACTCTACTCATTCATACTAAAACTGACACCGTACACTTGCGGTACGATATAAAATATCACAACAAGTTTTTGGCGCCGTTGCGGGGATTGATTGTTTAGATCACATTGATACTATTACCAAATAAGCTTAGCGTTAATTTAGAAGTTTACTTTTTTAGTCTTTTTATTTAAGTTCACTGTGTTCCTGTTTGATCTTATTTAATACTTTGTAGTGAATGAGACAAAAAGTTAGCCTTGACTCACTATTATTTGATCCTGAAATAGAACGCACTGCAAGGAGACTCAGAAAGGAAGCAAGGAGTGAAGTAACGACAATGGCAGAAGCAAATAGAGGGAATAACCCATGGCAAGTACCAATTGCAGATGAAAACAGAGAAAATGTCCCACGACATGTACCAATTTGCGATCATTTTAAACCTGTCATTGAGGATAATTATTCTGGAATTGCATATCAACCAATTGATGCCAATAATTTTGAATTGAAACCTTCTCTTATTAATATGGTCCAACAAAACCAATATGGGGGATCAGCTGTCGAGGATCCCAACATTCATTTAAGGATGTTCCTAGAGATAGCTGACACCATTAAGATGAATGGTGTACCCAAAGAAACGATTAGGTTGAGACTATTTCCATTTTCCTTGAGAGACCAAGCTAGAGGTTGGATGCAATCCATACCTGTAGGTAGCATCCAAACTTGGGAAGATATGGCTGTACTATTCTTAGAAAAGTTCTTTCCACCTGCTAAAACTGCCCAATTACGAACTGAAATAAGCATATTTAAACAGTTAGAGACAGAAAATTTATATGAAGCATGGGAGCGGTTTAAGGACCTGCTCCGAAGATGCCCACAACATAATTATGCGGATTGGGTCCAAATTCAGCTGTTCTATAATGGGCTTAATGGCCCGAATAGAACCATGGTTGACACAGCTGCAGGAGGTGCTCTGTTCAAGAAGTCTGCAGAAGAAGCATATACATTACTGAACGGAATGGCCATTAATCACTTCCAATGGCCAACTGAGCGAACTACGGTGACCAAAGTGGCGGGCATACATGAAGTAGACCCGCTAGTTGCACTAACAGCTCAGATTTCAACCCTCTCTTCTCATGTGGCAGCCTTAAGAAATCAACATGTGCAACCATCTATCGAATCTGCTGCAGCTGTGAATATGCAATTAGTGGAAGGAATCCCGAGCTTTGAGCAAGTTCAATATGTGAACAACAGAAATTTCAACAATTATAGGGGAAATCCTGCATCGAACCAATATCATCCGGGACTCAGGCATCATGAAAATTTTTCTTATGCAAACACAAAGAATACCTTGATGCCCCCACCTGGTTTCAGCAACCAAATGTCGGAACAGAAACCATCATTAGAAGACCTTTTGAGCACGTTTGTCGCCAAATCCTCAGAAAGGTTCGAGAAGAATGAGTCGCGATTAAGCAATATAGAGACCTACATGGGAAACATGGGAGCTACGATGAAATCATTAGAAACCCAGATTGGTCAGCTTGCCCTCGATTAGGCAACCACAAAAAGGGGCATTTCCTAGCAATACCGAAATAAACCCTAAGGAACAGTGTCAAGCTATCACCCTTAGAACGGAAGACAAGTCGGACATACCCCTGATGAAAGTAGCCTAGATAAGGAAGTAGAGGATACAGGAAAAGCCAGTAATGACTAAAGATCAGAGCGACATCCCGTCTTTAGTCGCGAAACCTCAGATTCCAAAGCCATCTCTTCCATATCCTCAACGTTTCCAAAAGAAGAAGTTAGATGCCCAATTTGCTAAATTTTTGGAAATTTTCAAAAAAATCCACATTAACATTCCCTTTGCTGAAGCTTTAGCTCAAATGCCCCATTATGTAAAGTTCATGAAGGAGATTATGTCTAAAAAGCGAAGGTTGGAGGATTTTGAAACTGTGAAACTCACAGAAGAATGCAGTGCTATAATTCAAAAGAAATTGCCTCAAAAGCTCAAGACCCAGAGAAAGCAAATAACAACATAATAATATGCAATAATGAGGGTCTACTTTCACTGCATTGTGTGATCTGGGAGCAAGCATTAATTTGATGCCTCTCTCGGTTTTCCGAAAATTGGGCCTTGGAGACACCAAGCCCACAACTATCACACTGCAACTGGCAGACAGGTCCCTAACATACCCTAAAGGAGTCATCGAAGATGTGTTAGTAAAAGTGGATAAGTTCATCTTTCCCGCAGATTTCGTAGTCTTGGATATGGAGGAAGACCAAGAAATACCATTGATTTTGGGACGGCCATTCTTGGCAACTGGGAAGGCTTTAATTGATGTACAAAAAGGGAGACTAACTTTGAGAGTAGGAGATGAAGATGTAACATTTGACATCTACCAAACTCTAAATTACCCGAAGAAACCCACACTTGTAACCGGGTGGATGTTACAGACATCTGTACACAAGAGATAAGTCTGGAGAATGAGTCTGCTGACCCTTTAGAGCGATGTTTGATCAACTCAGTTATGATAGAGAAACGCCATTTGACGATCAGGACCTTAAACAAATGACCTTAGCACTCGATAGTTTGCCAAAAGAAACGGTGGCACGAGCCCAGTTTGAAACATTGCAAGCCCCACCATCTTTGGAAGAACAAAAAGATACAGCGGAATTGAAAACACTACCGGAGCATCTCCGCTATGCTTTTTTAGGCGAAAACTCAACATTGCCAGTGATTATCTCTTCCACACTATCTACAGTAGAAGAGGAGAAATTACTGAGGATTTTACGAAAGTATAAATCTGCTCTGGGGTGGTCGATTGCAGACATAAAGGGAATTAATCCGTCTGTATGCATGCATAGGATTCTGATGGAAGATACTTATAAACCATCCATTGAACACCAGAGAAGGTTGAATCCAGCCATGAAAGAAGTTGTGAGAGCTGAAGTGCTGAAATGGCTAAAAGCTGGAATTATCTATGCAATCTCTGACAGCCGTGGGTAGCACCAGTTCAAGTGGTACCTAAAAAGGGAGGAATGACCGTAGTAAAAAATGATCAAAATGAACTCATTTCCACCAGGACTGTCACTGGATGGCGTGTCTGTATAGACTACAGGAAACTTAACAAGGCGACCAGGAAAAGACCATTTTCCCCTTCCTTTCATTGACCAAATGTTAGACCGATTGGCCGGTTTTGAGTATTACTGTTTCCTCGACGGTTATTCGGGGTATAACCAAATCGCCATAGCACCAGAAGATCAAGAGAAGACAACATTTACCTGCCCTTATGGTACTTATGCATTCCGACGAATGCCATTTGGGTTGTGTAATGCCCCTGCAACTTTCCAGCGATGTATGATGGCTATATTCTCTGACATGGTGGAAGAAATTGTAGAAATTTTTATGGATGACTTCTCCGTATTCGGATCAAGTTTTGATCACTGTCTACATAATTTATCCTTAGTTCTACAAAGATGTGAGGAAAAGAGTTTGGTGTTGAATTGGGAAAAGTGTCATTTTATGGTCCAAGAAGGCATTGTGCTGGGCCACAAAATATCTTCAAAAGGAGTGGAAGTTGATAGAGCTAAGATAGCTGTGATAGAAAAACTCCCGCCGCCAATAAACGTCAAAGGAGTTCGAAGTTTCCTTGGTCATGCCGGTTTTTATCGTCGATTCATATTGAACTTTTCTAAAATTGCTAAACCATTGTGCAATCTCTTAGAAAAGGACACTCTTTTTGTGATGGATGAGAACTGTTTACAAGCTTTTCAAAAGATCAAACAAGCATTGATCTCTGCTCCGATCATGATAACCCCAAATTGGGATGAACCGTTTGAAGTAATGTGTGACGCCAGCGATCAGGCAATCGGTGCAGTCTTGGGTCAGAAGCGCGACAAGCTTTTCAGAGCGATATACTACGCAAGTAGAACATTAGATAGTGCCCAGCAAAACTACACCACCACCGAAAAAGAAATGTTGGCAGTCGTGTTTGCATTTGATAAATTTCGGTCTTATCTAATTGGGACGAAAGTAATCGTCTATACCGATCATGCAGCCATACGTTATCTTTTTGCAAAGAAGGATGCCAAACCTCGCCTGATACGATGGGTACTCTTATTACAAGAATTTGATCTTGAAATAAGGGACAAGAAGGGCAGCGAGAATGTGGTCGCTGACCATTTATCTCGAATTGAATCTGATGAGCCCAGAGAGGGAACTATCCAAGAGGTCTTTCCAGATGAACAACTTTTTGAGGTATTTGCCAGAGTTCCGTGGTTTGCTGACTATGCAAACTACTTAGCTTGTGGAGAACTACCACCGGACATTTCATACCAACAAAAGAAGAAATTCCTTCATGATGTGAAATTTTACATCTGGGATGAACCTTTACTTTTCAAAAGATGTCCGGATCAGATAATTCGTAGATGCGTTCCTGATGAGGAAACTCACGAAATCCTTGACCAATGCCATGCCGCACCTTATGGAGGACACTTTGGAGCAACACGAACCGCAGCCAAAGTACTTCAATCTGGATTCTTTTGGCCCACATTATTCCGAGATAGCTACCAACTGGTCAAAACATGTGATCGTTGCCAACGACTGGGAAATATTTCCAGGCGTCATGAAATGCCTTTGAACTCTATTCAAGAGGTTGAGCTCTTTGATGTCTGGGGAATTGACTTTATGGGGCCATTTCCTCCTTCATTTGGCCAAACATATATTCTACTAGCAGTTGACTACGTATCCAAATGGGTGGAAGCGATAGCCACAACTACCAATGATGCGAAAGTTGTCATTAAGTTTGTCCGAAAATACATCTTTACCAGGTTTGGCACCCCCAGAGCCATTTTGAGCGATGAAGGCACACATTTTTGTAATAGACTTTTCAACGCTCTTCTTGCTAAATATGGTGTGAAGCATAAAGTCGCGTTAGGATATCACCCACAAACAAATGGCCAGGCCGAAACTTCGAATCGGGAGATCAAACAAATCCTGGAGAAAACGGTAAACACAAACCGAAAGGATTGGGCTCAAAAACTCGATGACGCCTTATGGGCATATCGAACGGCTTTCAAAACACCTATTGGGATGTCACCATACCGACTAGTATTTGGAAAAGCATGTCACTTGCCAATTGAGCTGGAACATCGTGCCTTCTGGGCTGTAAAAAAATTGAACTTCGATATCAAAGTAGCAGGAGAGCACCACCTTCTTCAGCTAAATGAAATGATGGAATTCCGTAATGATGCATACGAAAATGCTAAGATCTACAAAGCTCGAACAAAACAATGGCACGATAAACAAATACTTCAGCGAGAATTTCAACCTGGCCAGCAAGTACTGTTATTTAATTCGCGCCTGAAATTGTTTCCTGGAAAACTGAAATCGAGATGGTCCGGCCCGTTCACTGTAAAGGAAGTATTCCCCTATGGCGCAATTGAAGTACAGTGTAAGGATGGTTCGGTATTCAAAGTCAATGGTCAGCGTTTGAAGCACTATTACGGCACTGAGACGCGATCGAAAGACCATCTTATCATCACTGATCCAAAATAAATAAGGGCTTTCTGTCTGGCTGAAGACAATAAAACAAGCGCTCATTGGGAGGCAGCCCATCATTTGAAAGTTAAAAAAAAAAAAAAAATAGAGTCTGGAGTATTGGTTGCTAGTTCAATGAGGAAACTAGATGCACTATATGAGAACATAGAAAACAATAAGCATGTAAACACCTTTTATCTAATGCCTCGAGTATCATATCTAATTCAGACTCATAAGCACATAATATTGAGGTTCTGACAGTACGACCCTAAGACTATAGCAAGGTGAAAGCTGATGAAATTAGTTGAAGATGAATGACCGTTTGCGTAGATATCCATCTCCGTTTGCAATCAATCTTACTATATGAGATGCAAAAAAAAAAAAAAAAAAAACATATAACCGATAAGCGTGAAGCTACCATGGGCGAGTATTAGGACCACCATGAGGAGAAATGCTACCTTAAAGTAGGTTTGCAAAAAAATAAAAAAATAAAAAAAATAAATAAAATAAATAAATAAATTTGCATATCATATCAAACTCAAGAAAAGGAAATATGGAGTGATTTTTCAGATATCTAGGTTGGTTTGACCCTTTGGATACAAATTTCATTGACGACCTCACTCAGCTAGACTCTTTAGGATTCGAGCTGTTATCAACCTTTAGCACACACGCACTTTCCGAGTCTGAATTTGATATTGTATTCGAGAAATGTGATCCAAGTTGATTTATTCGCTTTGAAGGTTTCTTTATTCTCAACATTAGGCATCCCCTGAGGACACGCCAAACACCAGATATCCCATGACTCTAGATCGCTTTGTGTACAATAATTGGGTTAAAGTTTATTGAGTATGTGAGATTTGTTTAAAACGTTTGTGGGGTCATTTCTGTAAGCCCTCACGAGACTATAACTCGTCCACTAGGGCCGCCTAGGGGTTTAAAGGCTTGTTGCATACGCTAAATGCAATCGTGATCCCTACGAAAGTGGCTTAGTTAATTTAGTAATCTTTATTTGTTTATTTTATCTTTGCTCGGGACTAGCAAAATCATAAGTTTGGGGGTATTTGATAAGTGTGGAATTTACACACCAATTCGGTATCTTCAGCTTATCATTTTGTTAGATTCCGTATTATTTAATGTTGCTTTTGGAGTTGTTTAGTGTTGTGATGACAGGAAACAGGAACAGGAAAATTCAGGTTCTTTTCTGGAAATAATGGATGCAAGCACAAAATGGTCAGAATGAGATTCAGCATACAAGAAGACCTGGCGCCATGGCGCCAGAAAGCCATACAATTTCCAGTGAGTTAGGGCGCGCCGCGCGAGAGAGAGAAGTAACCGTAGCAAAAGCGCCGCGGCGCCTAACCTGTGTCTCAATAAGGCGCCACGGCGCCTTCAAGGATCTGAAAAGAAGACTTGCGCCGCGGCGCCAAGTTTCCATACTAAATCCAGAGCATATGGCGCCGCGGCGCCAGTTAGAAAGAAAATTGAAAGAAGTCACGCGAGGAGATAGAGTTGGAGCGTGACTGGGAAACTGGAAGATTATAAATAAGACTCATTACACAACATAGAACGGGGAGAAAACCCTAAAAAGAAACAAAAGGAGACATCAAATATTCAAGAGGGGATTTGGAGATCTGAGAATAAAGTAGAAGGCGTCAACTTCAGATATTACAAGGAATCTGTCCCGGGTTCCATTCTTCTATTTTCTTCTCCTTAGATTCTCATTATTATTGTGATGTATTCCTTAAGATTGTTATTTTGTTTTGAAATAGCCATGAGCTAATACTCTTATTCTAGGGTTTGATGTATCCTATTGCCTGAAACTATGTATTAAGTACCAATTGAATCTCATAATAATTCTCTGAAAGTTTATTTATATTATCTCTATGCTTAACGCTTTATATTTGCTGGCCACAATTGTAATGATATTATACTTAGATCTGTCACTCGAGAGAGGAGATTTGAGTAGGAATTGAGAAATATAATCAAGAATGTTATAGGGTTCGAGAGAATTTATAACCCTTGAAAGCAGTTAATAAGAATCACTGTTCTTAATCAATTGTTAATTGTTGGAGTCTGTAGAGATATTGAACTTTGACATTTAGCAATACCTCCATTGATATTCGAGAGAAAGAGTGGAGAAATTTATGATTTTGGCTTATAAACTTGGAATTGTTATGAGATGCATGTATACATAATTACATAGTGGATGGCTAGGTGAAATCAAACTCTAGGATTCATTCTCCTTCTGTGTTATTTAGTTTCTTCTCAATATTTTCATTTTAATTAGCATTGTGTTAGTTCATCTATCAATTTCAAATCTGATTTTTGTGCTTCTAGATAGGGCTAAGGTTAATAATTATAGTACTTAGTGTAATTTGGATTTCAATCCTTGTGGGTTCGACACTCTACTCATTCATACTAAAACTTGACACCGTACACTTGCGGTACGATATAAAATATCACAACAGTAGGAAGAAGTCTAGAGATGATAAAGATAACAAACCTCGCGCTATCCAATGCTATGAATGTGAATGGCATGATCATATTAGGTCTGAATATCCCACATACCTAAAGTCTAAAGGCAAGGAAGTCATGGCAGCCTCACTTAGTGATTCAGAAAGTGACTGTACTTCTGATGAGTCTCATAAAGAGAAAAGCAATTTCATTATTTTTACTGCTAGTGTGGTTGGTGAGAGAAAAGATAATGTTAGTAATGAAGATGCTGGATCAGAATTCTCTCATGATGATTATGTCGATGATGATATTCTTCAGGTAGCATATATTGAATTGTTTAATGAGAGTCTAATTATAAAAAATATGAATATTGAGGTCAATAAGAGGCTGAAAGAAGTGGAGCTAGACAAGAATAAAGCTCAAGCTAAGTTTGAGCAAAGCTTTGTGATGATTGATGACATTGAGGAGATGAATAAAAGACTAGTTGATAGAGTCAAATTTTTAGAAGAATAACTTGAAAATGCTAGAACCAAGTTGTCTGCATTTTATAGTGGGACTGAGAAACTAGATCGCATGTTAGGAATTAATATTGAGTCCAATTAAGAGTAGGGGTGGCAAAACGAATCAACGAATCGAATTCGTGACGAATTCTAAACGAATCGAATTGTAATGCACTAAATTTGAATTCGATTCGTTTATTAAACGAATCCTGATACTAGGATTCGAATTCGATTCGTTTAATAAACGAATATTCGTATTCGATTCGTTTATTCGTTTACATAAATCAAACGAATCGAATTGAATTTATTATTCGTTTACCATTCGCATCTGATTCGTTTACTATTTGTATCCGATTCGTTTATTATTCGCATTCCATTCGTTTATTCGTTTATATCAAAATTAAACGAATCGAATTTTGTACTCGATTCGTATTTGATTCGTTTAATCAAAATAAAATACAAAATGTCAAAATCTAACAATAAATTCCATACCATATTCATTGTTATAGTCTTAAAATCCATAAAACAAGCTCCAAAATTCAAATTACAAATCAATTGCATAATAATTAATAACATTTAAAATCTTCGAAACACATTTTGATCAAAATCATTTGTTGCTGGCAAACTTTTTTCCATCTCCTCTTCCATTTCAATTGAATTATCTAAATCATCAATGCCTGGAGAGTCATCAACTGTGTACACCATATCAGTTTCGTTGGTATCCATTTCCCTGTAAATAAAAAGAAGTAAATGCAGTAGTTGATCAGCAAATACAGCAGTGTGAATCTCAAATTAGCAAATATATAGAAAGTACAACAGCCCAAATTCGCACTACCAAAAATCAGAAACAACAAACCCAAACATCAATAAACAATAACAGATCAATAGCAAAGGCATTCATCAAAGTTTCTGATTCTTACTTCATTTGTGTAAGAAAAAATCTTAATCATTGCAATATCACCATAATTCTTTAAATCTCCATAAATTCAACATTGTGCAGAAAATTCCAGATAAACTGAGAATTTAAGAAACCCTCTTATCAGGAACAAAACAAATATATTGATCCAATTTTATCCATCTAAATCATCAAATAAAATATTCTAATAATACCCAAACTTGTCTAATGACAACAAGTTCGCATGTATAATAAACTAACCAAAAAGTGAGCATAATTCATTGACCAGAAAACTTGACAAAATTTAACAAAAAGAAGGAAACAGAAACTCACGGTCAAGAACTGAAAAACTGAAGCCTTCTTACGGGATGGCTGAAGAAGAAGATCTGAAGCGTGAAGGCTGTAGAAGAAGAAGAACCGAAACGTGAAGCGTGCATGAGAAGAACTGGAGCGTGCGCCGTGCGATTGTCGATTGAGATTGAGAGAGTTTTAGGTTTAAACTTTAGATTGAGAGAGTTTTAGGTTTAGAGAGGCGACTGCTGGAAGTGGACGGGAAATGTTATTAAGCAAAATTTTTAGGTTAAACTTAAATGACTAAAATATCCCTCGTACAATTAAACACATATTTGAAAATTTTAAGGGTAAATTTGTAATAATATTAAACGGGTATTAAACGAATTCGATTCGGATTCGATTCGTTTATGATTCGTTTAATAAACGAATCTTTAACGAATAAACAAATTGATGACCTCAAATTCGGATTCGATTCGTTTAATAAACGAATCGAATCGAATTGACCCATTTATTAAACGAATCCATTTTTCCAAACGCGTATTCGCTTTAAAGCGAATCGAATCGAACGAATAAACGAATCCTGACCCAAATTGCCACCCCCTAATGAAGATGTCATCTTCTAGAGTTGTATCGATCCCTCATGAACGTGACTTAGGTAAGAAACATGTTGATTGTAGTCATGTGATTCCTATTGTAGCATTTTCTTTTGTTCACACATGAAACACTTAGGCTTATGCCTCATTCCTCGTCCTGTGTCCCAACCTCAATCTCTCGTCATAGGTTTATTCATGTATGTCATTATTGTGGCAAGACATGACACATTAAGCCTAAGTGCTTCATATTGCACAAACAAAAGAAAATGCATAAGAGTGTTTCATCTAGATTTGATTATTCAAATCTAGGCATTCAAGTTTATGCACTAGCTAAACAGACTCAACTCATTAGTGAGAAACTTGCACTGCTAACTAGGAGTTTTCAAGTAAAATAGACTCCTAAGAAAGGTTGGGTTAGGAAGCGAGATGACTTCCCATCTATTTTTGAATGCCTTGGCCTTAGTAGGCATGATGTGAGTTCACTTCGATGTACTTGTTCTTAAATGTTGCATTTCTTTCCCATTGCATGTTTTTATTTTCACTGCAAATGGGTGTGTGTGTTTTGTTTGTCATTTGTCCCTTGGTATATAGGATGGAAATCCGGACATAAATTTCATAGACGATTCTAAATAGACGGTAGTATGATCTACACTCGGGAATACAACTCCACGTACCATTAGATAATGACAAGCCATGTTGTGTCTTTTACTCTTTTTGTGATAAAAAAATATAAAATGAAAAAGACCAAAATTATTTTGTGGTTTGATAGAGCATGAAAAACTTGTTGCATGTGATCCTAAAATGTATGATATATTATTATGCATGTATAATATGTTTTATTTTTCTTGATGCTTTATGTGCATGAGTGTGTGTGATAAAAACTATTAGTATATCTTATGTTTGCATTTCACATACACATTTTTATTTTTGAGGTTTGGTCGCATGTATGAATTTTTAGACTGACAGTCTAATCTCTATCATACTTAGATCACTGAATAGTGTGAACTTTGTCTAGATGATCTTGTTATCCCCTTGTGAAAAAATAGTTTAAATGAGTCTCACGTGAGTCATTATTTATGATAGAGACGGGTTGACCTGACCCGCGTGACTCGACACAATCGGGTCTCAAAAATTTCAAAAAAACTCGATCGAACCCGTGAACACCCCTAAACTAAGGTCTTAAGCCTTGATTTGTTGTGCACTTATTTTTCACGCAAGTGCTTGCTATGCTTTGATGTTTATGTCATATGCATGCGTGTAGTATTTAGCAAGACTTAAAATGTTGCATATTATTTCATGTCATAAACAGCTGAATACTGACTATGTATTATTGTACTTACTTGAAGTAACGTTTCAGTCATTATATTTTTAACTCATTGTGTACTTGTGTGTGATTCCTGTCTTGGCATACCGTTTTTCTTTGTTGTATATTTCTGAGTTTTTACTTCCCGTATATTATTTTGCTAACTGAGTAGTAGGGATGTTAGTGAGGGAGAATAGGTTAAAATTTTCATATTATTTTGCATGTGATTTTAATTGGTATATTGATGTGTTAAGTTTACCTATTGCCATTTCGTGGCAAAAATGAGGAGTAGTATATCCATTTTATATCTCCTTTTTAGGAGGAGTAAGATTAAGTTGGCAGTAGGATATCTACATTTACATGCATGAGATTTTTATTTTATTTTATCTGCTCTTTATATTCTATATGCTTTTCACGGTATAATGTTATTTGTGGATGTTTCAGGTGAACAAATTAGTGGTTGTGGTGGCATCGACTTCATGACTACTTGGTTAGGTATTCGATCGATTCATTTGTAATAAGTCACTATCTTGGTGGTTGACAGTAGACTATTTTCTTTTTGGGTCTTTTACCATAGTTTTTATATTAAGTAGTGTTTTGTCACGAAATACCAAATGGAGAGATTGTTAGTTCTATATTTATTGGCAATGTCCGTAACAAAACAAGTTCAATTGAGTTGTGATGAGTGTTGAAGTTCTAGAAGTAATTGGACAACATCAAATGGAGATATCAGAGTGAAGTACACTCTTTTAAATATTTCAAAATATTTAGAGATCCAATTGATATGAGGTCAATTTCATTGGAAAGTATACTCCAAGACGATCACGTACATATAAAGAACACATGATTTGGACAAAGAACAAGAAAATTACAAGCATTTTAAGTTATACCTCAAAACCAGTCAGTTGCGTTCGTATTTGAGTTCGAACACCTGGAGGCAGAAACTTTGTGTTTGAGGGGCGTTCGAATACCCGTGTATAAATGGGTTATTTTGGACGTATTTTGAGCCAGATTTACACAAGGAAAAGCCTTACATTTGCCATACTAATATAAAAAAAAAAACGTAGAGACACCTTCACAAATGTGGAAAACACATTATTCAAAGCCTAAAATTTTCGTTGCTTTCGACCTTCTTGATTTTCACCTTGAAAAATCTTTTGATAACTTTGTCTTCTTTTTTTTTGGTGAGATTGAATTTTGAGTGACCATTGATTGATGAAATCACACACATAACGCAAGCGCACGTATGACTCAAGTAGTATAAAATATCGATCACATGAGGACTTAATTTCTACTATTGTTATTTATTATTGATGCTAAATATTTACAGCTATCTAATTGAGGTGAGAAGGGAATGATTGTTTGATTGGTTGGTTGAATGTGGATTTGCTAAATAAATAAATAAAAATATAAAATGAAACAAAGGAAATTAATAATAACGAAAACAAATATCTAGGGTTGTGATTCCACATAATATTATTATAATGATGAATTGATTCTCCTATACATGTGTAATAAATTAGTTTGTTAACCTGGAACACGAAGATATGCAAAAGCCTCTGTCGATGGTCAGATGCAAACACCTAAAGTAACTCAATTAATTATATTCCTATGCTAACTAAGTTACCCGAATTCATTAAGTTTAAGTTCCGATTGTGACTACCCACGCCCGACAAATATATGTCTATCCTGGAAGGAAATATCTCTAAAGTGAGATTGTGAGTTATTGAATTTAAGGCTGAAACCTAAAATCCATTTTCCAAGTTCATTTTAAGTTTACCACATCAATCTTATTAGTGATCAGACAACAAGAAACATTAAGCTTAAGATTCAATAAACAAGCCTGAAGCATCACCCATAATATAATGAAAATCAATTATTAAACTCGTGAATATTGTGCTTCATCACTTCCCTAGATTAAAAATAAAATTCTTGAGTTAGAGGATCCACCTTTACTATTTCAAATCTAGAAATCTCACTTATTATAATATATAAATTTGCATTATATTACCAACCGACCATAAATGCGATATCCAATTAAGTCAGGTTAAAATTAATTTAATTAAGCCCAACCGACCATAAAGGCTGTATCCATTTAAGTCAGTTTTTTAGATAATTTATATATTATAATTTAAGGGAGATTAATCTAAATTATCATAATAAAGGTTTCACCATTCCTCCAACAGAAATTAACTACAAAACATAAAAGAAATATAAAATAAACAAACTATTATTACTACTACTAAAAATAAAAATAAATTAGTATTAATATATACAAACAAGATACAATCATTAAATCCTTATTAAGAACCTTAAGGAAAGTATATTTTGGAAAATGAAATCAGCTTCTATTTATAGGCAAAATTTGGCCACGCGCGTTGATTTCTGACACGTGTACGCGTTTTGCATGAGATGTTGACACATGGCACGTGATTATCAGCAGCCTGAATTATTGGCTCGACTTCGCGACACATGAAGGCTTGGCGTCGTGACGCTAACGTCATGATGATGTAAGTGATGACGCATGTCGGCAGACTGAATTATTGTGCTGACGTCATGATTATGCGATGATGACGCACATGATGATGTGGTGATGACACGTGTCAGTGTGCTGACATCATGATGATGCGTGTTGGCAGCATAATAATTGAGGCGCGTCGCGACGCAAAGAGCTTGCACGTCGCGATGCGTGAACATTAAATTTTATATTTTGCCCTTTTTGTCTGTTTTTTATCGTTTTAGCCCCTAGTTGATTCCATTGAATTCCAAATCTTTATTTATCTACAAAACACACAAAAATACATCAAAACGTTCATAAAACCCAAGAAATCATACAAAATATTGAGTCAAATGGGCGATAAATAGTGATATATTTTCCGCTCATCAACCATCAACACAGAAACACAACCTTAACCCAATTTCCTAAGCCTTCAGAGTTCTTAAGGAGGAAGATTGGTAGTCGGAATTTCTGCATTGCGTGTTGGCATGATTGATCTGCTTGGAGACTTCAGAGGTTCTGAAAAAGCCGCTTGGTGCGGGCTCGAAGAGCTCTTCGGATTATTACAGTCTAGAGGTATTCGAGTCGCAGAGTTGCTACCATAAGTCCTATACAATCAATGTAAGTTTTTCTCATTATAGTGGATTTTTGCTGGTAGCCTAGATATCCAGAGTGTTTTTTTTACTCGCACGAGTTTTTCACTTCGTCAACAAAATTACTTATATTAATTTTATTTTCTGCATTGATTTATTTAATATATTTTATTATTGTTAGACTTAATGGTTCATGTTGTGAATCCATAAAAATAATAATTAGGACTTGTCTTAGTTTATTGTGTTTAATTCCACATAGGATCAAAATCTAGACTAAATTCGAATTTTCAGCTGGCATATCATCAAAAGAAATTATTGGAGGCAGACATAGGGTTGGATCTACTAGGTGATGATTTGTTTGCATGGATCATTGAGAAGACGTATTGGTACTTTGCCATTGACTATCGTCGGAATCTGAAGGATATGTCGTCGTTGGTTCAAAAATATAATCTACTGAAGCATGAATGATCAAAGTCCAAATCAAATACAGCTCGACCATATTACCGAGCTGGATGACAACTTCTCTAAAACCCAATAATCATTCCCAATTCGTTTGATTGCTAATTGTAACCATTGAACGTCATATTAAGTGCCCATATATCACACTCTTTACATAAAGAGTGCACTGATCACGACTTTTATTCATTCTATTATACAATAACTCTACTAATTGTTCAAAAATTATGGATATGGAAAGAAGCTGAACAAATGACGTTCCTCCCAAATACTCATTGTTGCCATTATGAGAATTCACCAAATTACAATATGTGAAAAATGATAATTGTAAAAAAAAAAATTGAGATTTTAAAGGATTTCCTGATATTTTTTTTAAATGAATTTTAGAGGGTAAAAAGAACGTAAATGATAATGGAGAATGTGTTAAAGAATTTTAGTGAATGGAGAGACAGACATCAGGTTTTATAACCGTCTGAAAGCACAACCAGTTGCTTCCTTTTGGATTTTTTTTTTAAAAAAAATTAAAAAAATGGAGGCAACCAGTTGTGCGTGAGACACAACTAGTTGCCCTTGTTGCAACTGACCGGGCGTCTTTCAGGATATTTTTGCAATCATTACTATAAAAAAGGCATTTTATGACCGTTGTAAAGGGCGAAAACCGTCATCTTATGCATGGTGATAAAAAGTCAACTTTTATGACGGTTCTTAAAAAAATTGTCATGAAAAATAGGCTCTTATGACGGTTTATACAAAAAACCGTCATAAAAGTCGAATGTTTATGACAGTTCTTAAACAACCATCATCTTTTTCGTTGTATTAAAAAAAAATATTGTGGGGCCTATTATATATTGTTGCAATTGACCGAGCATTTTCTAGGGTATTTTTGCAATCACTACTATAAAAAAGACATTTTATAATCGTTCTAAAGGGCTTTTTATGACAGTTTTTGAACCGTCATCTTATGCATAGTGATAAAAAGTCTCGAGTTTTTTATGACGATTGTAAAACCGTCATAAAAAGTCAACTTTTATGACAGTTCTTAAAAAAGATGTCATAAAAAATAGACTTTTATGACGATTCATGCAAAAAACATTCATAAAAAGTCGACTGTTTATGACAATTCTTAAACAACCGTCATCTTTTTCGTTGTATTAAAAAATATATATTGCGGGGCCTACTATGGACCCCACCTAACCAACCACATGTGGGCCGACACCTAACTCTAGGTTGACCCAATCTAAACCCATATCATCCACATTTAATTCTACAAATTGATGCAATTGGTATAACTTGAACTATTGACCTCAAGGTTAAAACGATAACATAGTTACCACCAAACTATGATATGTTTATTGTTATCAAATGTAATGAATATTATATATGTGTGTGTAATGCACATAAATTTCATTATTATTATTGTTGTTGTTGTTGTTGTTGTTATACCTACAAACCGTCATTAAAAATGGACTTTTTAAGTGTTCATATTTTGATTTGTGATTTCACTATGCTGCTAGCTATTTAATATTTTATTATATAAAAGTTGGTTTGATGTAAAAGGTTTAATGTAGATACCTTCAATATTTATTTATTTTTATCAAAATAATAAATTAATATAATAATGTAGCTTCAAATGTTCAACCCCTGTCTACTGTTCATATTATAATTTTAAAGTCTAAGAAAAATATCAGAAATTAAGATATTCTTTTTTTGACAATATAAAAAATATTATCAGGGAACATATTTAAAAAGAGAATAAAAGATTACGTTTTTAATCCAAGCCGTCATCTTTTTACTACAAAAGATGACGGTTTTAATACAAATTGTTATCTTTTTACTAATAAAAGATGATTATTTTTATAAAAATCGTCATATTTTGTTATATATAAAAACCATGATGGTTTAACAGAAAGTCTTCATAAAAAATCACAATAGAAAGATGACGGTTATTACAAAAATCATCAGCTTTTTACTAACAAAAGATGACAATTTTTATAAAAATCATCATATTTTGTTATATAAAAATCATGACGGTTTTATGAAAAACAGTCATAAAAATCACAGTAGAAAGATGATGGTTATTAAAAAAAATCGTCATATTTTTACCAACAAAAGATTGTGGTTATTATAAAAACCATCATTTTTTATTAGTAGAAAGATGACGGTCTTTATAAAAATCATCATCTTTACAAACAAATAATGACAATTATTATAAAAATCGTAATCTTTTGTTTTTAATGATGAATTTTTAATAAACCCGTCATAAATTCCACCTCATTATAAATAAATTTTGTAATAATGAATTCATTGTTTGACTTGATTACTTTCGTAATGATCCCTAAATTTTTTATTATTCTAGCCAATTTCCCTGAATTAATCTACAGGAAAATTTTGACAGTGCCAGTTGCATTATGTTATGCCAAAATTGTGGCTCTATTTGCCAAAGTTTTTGCTAAACTTTCTATTGATATCATTTGACAAATCAAAGTAATAAATTCTTGATATTGGTTTATTTGGTATTAAAATCAATAGTAAATATCCTTAAAAGACAGTCAATTTTTACCGAGTTTTAACCTTTGACTGTGTTTCTTAATCGAAAAATAACTAAAGTTGAATTTGACTGGAAATATTATATTATCTATAATTCACGATCAGTCGGGACGAATTGCGATTTGTCAATTCTAATCTCATTTCCGCAAATAAGTCATAGAAGATTTGGCTTTTGCTTTCCTAAGAAAAAATGAAACCAACCTATCTCAGATGGAGGTGGTATATCATGTGCCGAGTATATATGTCATCTCTCTTATAGCAGGCGGATCCCACATAATTATGGGGCTCGCCTACTGTGAGAGAGATGACATATACACCCGGTCTCAGATGGGGTTCCTCCATTGCAATCCGGATCGTGACATTCATCCACACTTGCTGAGGTACAGTGCATTGAATATGTTCTTTACAATCGTATTAATATATAAGTATACAGTCCACTAAGATTTTTTTAAAAAATCATTGGTAATAAAATTCTGTATAGTCTTCACTAAATTATTTTGAAGCCCCCACTGAATGATCAAAATCTATCCATCCATAATTATTAAAAAATATTGATTAATAAATGATCCGTAATCAGGGCGAAGTCAGAAGATTTTTTGGGGATTGTAATTTTTAAATGTTTAATTTATAAATTCAATGGAGTATTTATATTATTTACTTAATACTAATAGTTAAAAAAAAATAATTAGGGGGATCAGCTGACCCCTAACATATAAGAGACTTCCTCTATGCCCGTAATTATTTAAAAGATTAAATTAATATAAATTAATAGATATTATTTTTTAAAATAAGTTCATCTCAAATAAAGTTCAGGCTCCCTTCCCATAGTATACATTTAGCTATAGAGTATGAAGAAATAGAGTTATACTTACAATTTTTTTTTTAAATCGTTAGAAATTCTGTCGCCAAATAATTCATTCCGGGCTTAAACGGAGCAGGTAAAACTCCGGTTGTCCCAGACTCTTACAAGAAACATACTTCTTGACTTCGAACATAGGACCTCAAGATGAGATTTTAAATCCTACACCACCAAACCACGCTCATTGAGGACGAAGTTGACTTGCATTCAATGGTTAAAACAACCAAACTGGAGAAGTTATAAAAAAAAAAAATTGCTTAATTTTATGTTATATTTGTGTCCCTAATTTCTTTACTTCATCTCTTCCCATATCTTTTTTTTTTTTGGATAATCGGGGTGTCCGGGCCAGCTTACGCGCACCTCGACTAATCCCCGGGACCTGTGCCCCGTGCCCTCAGAAGTTTCCCAACACAGATCAGGGTAAGTCGCTGACTTTTCACACCAGGGGCATGGCCCCAAGGAAATGCATCTAGTGTGATTCGAACCTTGAACCTGAGAGGGAGCAAACCACTCAAGCCCAAAACTTTTACCACTGAGTCAACCCCTTGCGGTTTCTCTTCCCATATCTTAATTAATAGAAATTTGGAGTTTAACTTTATCAATTAATCCGATAAATTGGGCGGCATGTTACCACATAATAACTTGTATCCTATGAGTTGATATCAAAAACACCAAAATGGAAAATTATATTACCAATAAAAAATAAATTAATTAACACACAAAAGACCCTTAATTCATACTGTTTAATGTTGTCTATAATCAATGGATTACTTTCATGATTAGAATATAAATCTAAGTTTCCAAAGTTGAAAATTTTTATAAAGGAATGTGTGTGTATATATATTTTGTGTTTGATGACAAAGCATGAGACACGTGGAGGGCCGGCACCGGCAAGATTTAACTCCGGTGACTGATCGATCAGTAAAGCTATCTAGGGTTTGATGATGGAAAGAGATTATAAAAAATTATCATCAAAATCATACCCAAAAATCCAAAGTTGTGGAAAAATGAAAGGGTCTTTTTTTTTTTACTGGCCAAAGATTCATAAAAAGAAACAACCTTTTGCTTTTCTTTCTTGTAAAATGTAAATATTTTAAATATTTTTTTTAAACTTGTAGTAGGGTTTCATTTGGGATGTGTAAATAAATGTAAAATCAAAAGTACAAATTTTTTTTTCCAAACATTCTGAAATGACAGTTTTGATTTAGGTTGTTGTTAATTGTTTTGCTTATGTAGGGAGGTTACTTAATGATAAAAAAAATATTATTTTAACAGAGAATTTTTTAAGAGTTATGTTATTAATTAAATAAAATAATTTTTTAAAATAAAATAATAATATTCTAGATAGTTTAACTATTTGAAAAAACATTATAACTTCTATTCATAAAAACCTAAAATTTGAACTTCTTTAAATACAGGTAAATTTTTTTTTTAATTCCAAAAAACTCTACTTAAAGTACAGCTAAATAATTATAAAAAAAAAATTGAAAAAGAAAAGTCATACTAACATTCACTAAGAGTTAACTAAATTGCTTTTTGCCAAAAAAAAAAAAAAAAAAAAAAAAAAAAAAAAAAAAAAAAACCTAAATTGCTTCAAAAACTAGTATATGTTGTGTACAATAAACACCATCATTTTTCTTGGTAATGGTGTAAAATGATTGGTCGTTGAATCATTAAAAATTTGGAGTCAATGACACCTTTAGAGACTCAGAAAAAAAAAAATCCATAATATGGTCACTTGGTCCATTTTTGAATCTTGATGCCCCTCGACAAAGAGTTTCTCAAGACTCTCAAATTAACCATTAATTAATGACGAACACTTAAATAATTGTATCTTTAATCTAAGCATGTTGAAAATTATACATGCCACATTTAATATCATGAATGGCTTCAAAAAAATACAACACAATCTATTATATAATTAAAGTATCACATAATTAAGTTAGTGGTCACATTAAATGAAGAGTGTTGTTATATCTCATGTGGCATATGATTCGTCATTCTTTATCAAGTAATGTAAGATTATCACATTAATAATTAAAAAAACAAAATCAACAATAACTAACACATGACAAATTTTGATTGGTTACACGTTATTTAAGATACAAACTATATATTGAAGTAATATCATTAATAATTAAAAACAAAATCAACAATAACTAGGGGTGTGCATCGCTTGGTTCGATCAGTTAATCCTTGATTTTTTAACCGAACCGAAATTATTTGGTTAAGTAAATGTTTAACCGATTTAACCATATAATGACACATAATCATTAACCAACTTAATCATTATTTTTCGATCGGTTTTGGTTAATTCAGTTATTAACCAGTCCAGAATCTCCACAAATAATAATAATCCACATTAACACATTAATATAAATTTAAATTCATCAAAAAGACAAACATATATGTGTTTAACAACATAAGAAAAATTTAAATTCATCAAAAAACAGTCTACAACTAAACTCGGTAGTGGCAGAAGGTAAAATTTTTAATTTCGTTTTAATTAAAAATATATATAAAGTCAAATTATGATTCGTAATCGGTTAATTGGTCGGTTCGGTTATACAAATCCCATAATCTTAACCGAACCGAAAAATCGAAAAAGATAAAAATCTTAAACAAAAAATCGATTTAATCACTAACACATGACAAATTTTGATTGGTGACACGTTATTTAAGATACAAACTATATATTGAAGTAATAACATTAACAATAGCAGAACCACTAATAAGCAATATAAAATTTATTAAAATGTGTCTTATAGATAATTTTGATTTGTCCTTATTTAAATGAAAAATATCTATAATTTTTTGTGAAAATTTAATTTAATTCATATTAAATTAATATTTTAACTACGTCACTGATCACTAAAATACACGTTACAATACTAACTTGTTGTATAGTAGTTTTTTTTTTTTTTTTGAAATCGTTGGAAACTCCACCACCAAACCACCCACTCCGAGCTTAAGCGGAGCAGGTAAAACATCGACTGTCTCAGGTTCTTACAAGAAAAGCACTCTTTGGATTTGAACTCAGGCTCTTAAGCGGAGCAGCTAACTTGTTGTATAGGACCTCACGTATAATCACAAAGTGTAACTGATCGTTATCTTATATATTTTAAATTTTAATCACTTAGGATTCTTGCATCCATATGAAAAGCGTGCTTAAAAATTTGATTTGTTAAAGAGACTTTAGGGACACAAATTTCTAACCCTTTTCCAATTTTTGCTTTGAAATTTTTTAAACTTTTTCATCTTTTTACAGTTTTACCATTACAAAATAGATCTGAATTCGGTACTGAATTGAGTTTTATACTGAACATTTTACAAATAATGGTTGATAATTATTGAATAATAATTGAAATGTAACTGAATCTTAACCGTACATTACTATTAAATTTTTAACGCAATTCAACGCAGTCCCAACATTTTCAAATTCCACAAAAATAGGATCCAAAAAAGCAAAACTTTGGCTTGCTTTGGTTACCCCATATGCCTCATGTCAGTTTTGTGTGATTTCAAAGACTAAATTCCGACTTTTTAAATGAGGCAAAGAGAGAAACAAGATCCATTAGAAAGATCATTTTATTAGATGCTTTTTCACAAAATATCTCTCACACATAATCACTACACAATCTTATAGAACTCGTCATCCTTTTGAGTTTTATTTTTATTTTATATTTTTACTGATGAATGCTACAAACACCAAGGCTAGATCATGATGTGTTTAGGGTTTTAGGGCAAGCATGCATATACTTGACTGTGTTTCTGATTCGTGTCTTTCTCAACAGACACTCTCTGAGTCTGAGCGAACAAAAGCAAAAAAAAAAAACCCTAATGCTCTCTGCCAGTACACGTAAAGCTTGTGCATATTATTCTTCATGCATGTTTGGTTACGTGGATATATATATATATATATATATGTAATCCATGATCAAGTCCCTTTTTGTTTTGTTTCATTAATTAATTATTATATCATATAAATCATATCAAATATAAGTGTTTTCGGACAATTATATCCTTTAACTATAATGACCCCAAATGTATTTTGTGATGATTTCACCAGACCACGCGGGGGGTGTTGATGTCAATTTCCCATTATAAGAACCTCTTCATTAAGATGGATATGGACCATTTCAGTTATATGCAATCGCCGTGGTGGATATTGAGTCAGATTCTAGTCTTATGGTTGATTTGCTTATTTGGGATCATTGCAGAATTTGCTACCTTGAAGATTTTTGGGAAGAATTGAATGATCTTTTGCTCTCCATTAATTTAACTATTGGCCATGTTTTTAGGAAGGGGAATACAGTTGCTGATTATTTGGCGAGGTTGGGATCAAAAGGTAATGACAAAGTGTGGACTAATTTTGAGGAGTTGCCTGTTGAGTTAAGAGGTAGATTAATTAAAAACAGATAAAGCTCTAATTATCCTAAATCAGATCTCATTGACTATTATTTATTTAGGGATGTTCATATTTTTTTTTATCTCTCTTGCTTTAAGTTTTGTGCCTATTTGGTGACCTTTGCACCTTCCATCAAAAGCACATAGCATCAGGAAGTAATTGCATTATGGGCCTATATTCGTGGGCCTGATAAAAGTTTCATGGGCTTTTCCAAGTAAACAAAGCTTAGGGTAAGAAGACTGAAGAAGAACCGCCACTTATAACACAATTCTTTAAAGAGCGATTTGTGTTATTTTCGATTAATGAAAAATAATCAGGATTAATCAGAAATTAGTCAAGAAAAGTAAAATTTAAAATTAGGTCCTCCAAAAATCACTAAAATCATTCATTTAAAGTTGTCCCACAACCCCTATTGTAATAAGCATCTCACTTTAAAGCCAAATACATGCATTTTCAATATCTTAGGTCAAGCATCATTGCAAATTTGAAAATGTAGAATCTGCCACAAAGGAGATAAAAAAAGAAAAATCCCAAGAGTTCATAAAGAGTAATGGATGACGATAGGGAGGGGAGTGAGGAGATCAATATTTCCGTATCTGTACTCGGAAATCTTTAAATGTCTTCGTTCCCTCATAATTATTTTAAGGGAGGGAATGAGAATATCCGAATAATAAAAGAGGATCCTCAAACATCAATTATTAAATATTTTTTTCTTAAAATAAATTTAAGTCATTGAAAAACATAATAATTGAACTATTACTTTATTCAAAAATCAAACATACATATTCAAGAAAAAAAATTGATAATATTTATTATACAATTTATATAGAATATTAAAATTCATATTTTCTATCTTTTTTTTTTATCCGTAACTTAATAAAATGATGAAACCTTCATTAAAAACGGATTATATATATATATATATATATATATATAAATAATTATTTCATTTAACCCTTATATTATTTATAATTTATATATTTTTATAAATATTAGCATATTTTTTTATTTACAACTATTTCGAACATATTTATTAAAAAAATAAAAATAAAAAAATTAAAATTTAAATGGGTAATGGGGAGGGGATGGAGATTTTGCATAATCCTCGTCCCTTCCCCGAATAGAAATGAATATTAAAATTTTTTCATCCCCGTCTCTGACATTAATTTTTTAATTTTTCATTCTCGATCTCCTCCTCAATTGAGGAGGGTCCCTGGGAACGGTCCACTTAGAGATTTCCACCATCCCTAAATGAATGTAATCTGAATGTACATGTTCAATACTTATACAATGTGAAATTCGAATGTGTTCAATACTAATCTAATACTAATTGAATAGAAAAACTAATATAATAAAGAAGAACTTGTCCTTTCAATATATTTATGTATACTTTCCCGATTTCATTGCTACAGCATGCTTTACGTAATCGATCAGATCGTAAAGATATTCCTTCAACACAACATAGGTCGTCAAAAGAATCTTGAAGACCCACCAAAGCAAGAAAATCATGATTTTTCAGAAAAATGATTCTCATTCGAAGAGTGCTTAACCACAGTGATGAATGGTTTTTGCAAAGAGGAGAGATTGCAGGAGGCCAATGAGATTTTTGATGAGATGAAGAGCTTTGGCCTCGAATACAGTTGGCTACACTACTTCAATTAATTGCCTTTGTAGGATTGGTGGAGTTGATGAAGCTTTGGAGTTGCTTAAAGAAATGGGAGAAAGAGAGTTATAAGACTCTTGAATTTCTTATGACAAAATGGTGAATTTGTTAACATTCCACCACGTTTCATTATGAAATGAGCGTATAAGATTCATAGGCTCTTTTGATTGAATTGATCTGCAGAGGAAGAAAACTGTTGTGGGTGTTTGAATTGCTTGATGAGTAAGTTATTGATCTCCATTTGTATTTCCAACAAAAGCCTAGAAGCTTTAACCTCGAATCACGTATTAACTAACATACATAGCAGAAAAAGGCATTAGAAACCTATTCAAGTGGTTTAATTTAAGCAGTCATGTATGGTGATGAGATTGATCAAATTCAAGTTCTATCATTACTCCATAACAAGTTGACAGTGTGACAGATACTAGTAATACAAAGGACCCCCTTAAAAGAGAGAAATAGAGCAGGCATTAGATGTGATGTTTCGCAACGATGCTATAGCATTGTTTTCTAATATACAAACAAGGGCGTTCGTATTATCCCGCAATAATACAACAACTGTTGCTCTTCATGCCCTCGATGCTATTTGCAGCATTGGCAAAACTGTGCCTGCCAATATGTCACACAATTGAATGCCTCATCCCCAGGCCGTTGCATGTAAGTATTAGGCCCTTGTAATGCTTAAGATACTCCTGCAAACAATCAGAAGAAAATTTTCAGGAAACTTTAGCCGAGAGTATACGGAAGCACATTAATAACCTACCCAAGATGGAAAGTGGAAATTTTCTTACAATTATGTTGCAATCATATACATGCAACATCCTTTTGCCGTCATATTCTCTCCTTTTCACAGGGTCGCTCAAAACTGTTCAGAAAGATAAAAAACACCCAATAGTCAGATTCCGAATTATTTTTCATACATATTTTAGTTTTTCTTACAGAAATTACATCATCTGTGACTAATTGAATGCTCTCAACCCAGCCAAAGAACAAAATATCCAGATGGACAGTACATTTCAACTGGGTTGAAGACCCATGTTGTGGCACAGTCAATTACTGGACCAAACATGATACACCGGATCCAAATGAAAATTCTACGGATTCGAGGAGACAATGTTATAACTAAATATAAAAACCTCAGTTCTAATTGAAATCTTCTTGAAAGGGAAACAGACATTATTTCAGGCATCTCGCTTCCTGATTCAACTTAATTTCAACTGTCTGGATCAGAGAGAATTATTTTTATCAGTTAACATTCAGTTCCAATGTACAGTTATAAAATATCTCTCGAGATGAGGTCAGTAGCACATAAATCTGAGTGATAATGTATTGACTGCGCACATGCAGGAGGAATATCTTGAAGACAACCAGATGAATTCTATTAGTGTTGCTAACCATGTGTAGTCAATGAATTGATGGCACAAGAAAGAACAAGAGAGAGAAGTATGTGCAAAAGCCAGCCAGATTTCTGAAGCTCTTTAATTTCACAGCAGAGATAGATTACCAATCTCTTGGGATTGCAAATATTGGAAAAAGAATACATGAAAACATGTCACCGAGGCGCAAGGACCTGCTGGAGCTTCGCTAAGCCTAGGCTCATGAGGCACACGCCCGAAGCACTTGAGGCGCAAGAAACCTATTTTTTAAATTAAATTCAGATAGCTTATATTTTCTATATTTTTCCATGACTTGTTAAATTAGTATTTCAAAAAAATTCACCCGGCACATAATATAATTTCTGTATATTTAGACAACATAATTGTATAAAATAATGAAAAATATGCATAAAAAATCAAATTAGTCATACTTGATCATCAAATATTAACTAATATTTGCAAATATCAAATTACAAAAAAAATTTCAATTAATATCAGATAACAATAATTATTAT
The DNA here is from genome assembly GCA_019454045.1 of Zanthoxylum bungeanum. Lineage (NCBI taxonomy): Eukaryota > Viridiplantae > Streptophyta > Magnoliopsida > Sapindales > Rutaceae > Zanthoxylum > Zanthoxylum bungeanum. Next base: position 47,677 of record SKCR01046283.1, read on the forward strand.
TTCCTAAAACAAAATTAGTGTGAACATTAGCTGTTGGATAACTTTTACCCAAGCCCAGTCCATTAAACCATTTTCATTTTGTTTTTATTTCAAAGCATTGTTTTGGGTTTTTAGTTATTGGATAAGCCTAGTTCAACAAAACAAACACGTGTTGATAAAGAGAGAGGTGCAGGAGAAGAGGCAACGGTTAGGGTTTCTGGTGGGCAAAACTGAAACGCGCGCCTGAGCCTAGCTGAGCCTGGGGCTTTTTTGCACCGGAGGTGCGCCCAGAGCACTGAGCTCCGCTTCAATATGGAAAAGCCCCACCACCGCACCTGGGCTTTTTTCGGGGCTTAAATGCGCTTTTTTGGGCTTTTAAAAACGCTGATATTACTCAATTACAATTACCAATAGCAGCTTGAAGCTACAAACTAGTAGTAGGAATGTACAACCAATCTACCATTAGTCCATTACTAAAGCACGAGACAAACTAGTGTTTCATTTCATAGTTCTTTTTTTCTTTTAAAAAGTGTTTCATAGTTCAAATACACAGAACATCCATAAACTCCAAAAAATGAATTCCAATTCTGGATTGATCTAGCTAAAAAAGTTGAATTGAATGGGTGCTTGTAAGTACTACATAGGAAACAAAAACTAGGTCAACCTTCATATCCTCGAATAGATTTATCACTTGCACAGTTTGGGATGTCAGACATACATACTCTACCATACAACTAATAAAATCAACGAGAACACATTTTCTTCACACACTAAGGTTTAGGCAAGCGTAGTAATAGGACTAAAGCTAGCAAACCTCTTTTTTAGATGGAATCGGCATCGGCATCCAAACCCTTCACAAAAACGTCTTCATAGAAAACAAGTATGCACTCCACAAAGACCAAAGAGACATATGCCTAGTTTATCTACTAAATTACTCCTAAAGTCTCGACATTGAAGCAGCAACCCACAAGTTCAAATACAAGAAATTCAATGGACTAAATCATTCACACAACTATTTCATGTGGTAGAGCCACTTGGAGATAAGTGGGACAATCGTCCTACTCAATCCGAAAATTTATTAAAATATATCTTATAAATTAATGAAAAACCTGGTACGTTAATGAAATAATTTTAATTTGCCCCAACTAAAATGAAGAACCCGACTGAATCAATATTCTAGCCACGCCATTGGCTATTTCTACACGACTACACCTCACAAATGGCTTTAAACAAACATATTTTATCTAAGGCAACAGACATCTTAACATGTAAAAACAAATTTTAGCATTAAATGATATGTAAAAATTATAAACAAATAATAATAATAAGAAGAAGAAGAACACACGAAATCTGTTTAATCCGCTTACCCTGGTAAGCCTCGTTTATTTCTTGAAATCTCGAAGTTGAACAATCTCGATCCTTTTGCTTATCTGGGTGCCATTTCTGCACAAAAACCAACACATCCCATCAACAAAACCTAAATTAAAACACACAAATTATATCCCCCCAACAAAATCACACCCATAAAAGAAATTCAACAAAATTAAATAAAAACGAATACAAACCAGCGCCAGACGAATGTAATTAGACCTAATTTCGTCCTCTATGGCATCATAATCAACTTCCAATATTTTATAATAATCCTACATCACCAAACCCACAAAGTCCACAAACAAAAAATTACCAACAAATAGTAACAATCTTAACAAGGAAAAAAAAAAGTGAAAAGTACCTTGGTTTGGCGAGAAGAGAGAGCGGATCAAAATTGAAATGGGAATCCTGTTGGATTGTTCATTGTTGTCGTTGCAGTCGAACCATTCGTCCCACGTCATGTTTCTTTTACAAAAGAGCTCAAAATGGGTTGCCAAAGCTTAAGCGGCGGCTCGTTATTCGTTAACGAAGGGCGGTCTGTGTCTTTCGAGAGTGCCGCGTGTTGCATACAAGATGCATAAACTTAAACGCTACGGGACAATTTCTGGGTTCACTGCAGGGAAAAATCTAGAATTTATATATGGTTTATCAGCCATATATTTTGAATTAAATATTTGTTTAATCTTTATATTTAATAATTAAATATTCATTTAATCTTTATTTAATTTAAAAAAAAATTGCTCAAAGACATTTTTATAGGTAGTTATGTTATAATTAAAAATTATTATTTTGGAAAATTTACAGTAAAAATAAGACACATACATCTTCTATCAGTCAATATTTGAATAATATTATTATAAATTTTTGGGAAAAAATAATTTTTATTTATAACAAAATTAACTGCATGGGTGTCTTGGATATTTTCCAAAATATTGGAATTAAATGAATATTTAACTCAAAATATAAGAATTAAACCAGAATTTAAGTGCCTAACATTTTTTATATTTATTTTTTTAGCATAAACTTATTTGCATAATGTATAATTTATGAGTAGAGATGAGACATGATGAGTTTTTTTATAATTTTTTATCACGCATACATTAATAACAATAACGGTTATGATTTAATTACATATAAATTTTACAAAATTATTAAAAAATCATATTCTTATACTTGTTGATGGTGTTTTCAGGCGCTACAGCATTTAAGACAGTACGACAAGGACAAAAGGTAAAATCGCTGTCTGATTGAGATCATGAGGCCGACCGGCCAGTTCATGTGAAGACCGACCACTTTGGTTCACACGACCGAGCACTATAGATGTCGGCAGGAACGTTCTCAGCATAAAAGATTGTCATGGCCGACCTCATTAAAGACCGACCAGGCGGCGGACCGCGTTCAAGATAACAGCACACCATGCTTATGGATAAGATAGAGAAAAACATCTTACTTTCACAAGGAGAGAGAGTCAGAGTCCAAAAGGGAAAGCAGAAGAAGAAGGCAATACCGGATCAGGAAACCCTACAAGAAGAGAAGATTGGGTTCAAATAGGATTTCTTATACAAATAGAATCTGATTTCTGTATTATTATAAATAGAAGGGTAGAGCATGTGTAAAAGGGCATCTAAAAATCATCACAAGGGAAGAGATTAGTGTCATAGAGCTCTGATTTGTAAAAGCAAAGAGGAGATCTGAGGAGTGAATTCGAGTAATAAAAAGTACCATCCTGTTCTTGCCCGTGGACGTAGGTCGGATCCCAAAATCCGCCGAACCACGTTAAATCACCTTCTGATTGGCGCATTTTCTTGTTTTCCGCTAAATTTGCCTTTGGTCCCCCATAACCAAACAAATTCACAGTTGGAGGAGGATTTCCTCGGGAGTGATATTCCAATATTACCCTGAGACCAAAATCCACCGTCAACAGTTGGCGCCGTCTGTGGGGAACTTCACAAAAAAGCAATTCACGTGATAAGACAAATGGCGGAGGACGGAAATCACCAACCAGGAGGTCCGGCAATAGACTGGATGAAAAGAATGGAAGATGGGATGAGGACTATGATGGATCGACTAAAAAGAATGGAAGGAATAAACAACGAGAGAACTGAAACCGAGGCCGGACAGAGGAGAGAAAAAGGGAAAAGAGTAGTAGATGTAAGTGAAGACAAGGGACCCAGAGTGAGGGGCCCCTATGGGATAAGATCTGCGGTGGTAGGAAGATCAGAAGACACGTGGGAAGAAGAAGAGGAGGAAACAGTCGCCCGACCCCTCCTCCGACAATTTTACAACTCCAAGAGGGAGGATAGAAAGTATAACGAGGACGTACAGGAGACCTCTGAGTTCAAAGAACGCCACTCCCGGGGCGACAGGCGAACAGAAGAACACAGGAGGCGGCACGGGGGCACAACCCGCGAAATAAAATCTTGGTTGAAAAAAGAGATGACCAGATGGGGAGAAAGCCTGAAGATCGGGGCGGGAGACACCCGAGACGAGGAAGAGGGGTCTCCCCTTACGGAAGAAATAAAGGCAGCACAGTTTCCGAAACGATTTAGCATGCCGACCATGGCACCATACAAAGGCCACTCCGACCCAAAATCCCACATTGAAAACTTTGTCCTCCTGATGGAAGTACAGGGAGTAACGGGCGACGCCATATGCAAAGTATTTCCCTTAACTTTAGGGGGCCTGCCATCCTATGGTATAGAAGTTTGGCCCCGAGGAGCATTCAGAGCTTCTCCCAACTTAAGAAGTCGTTTATCCGACATTTCAAAGGAGCCTGCACCCCTAAAAAAACAATAGGAGAACTAAGGCTCATGAAGCAAGGAGACGACGAAACACTGAAAAGCTTCATTGAAAGGTATCACAACACTGTACTCGAGGTCGGAGGGTACGAATCCCAGGAAGCCCTGGAAAGTCTGAAAGGGGCCCTAAGAGTCGGGAAATTGTGGACCCACTTGAGGATCCACGAGACACCAGACTACGCTGCCGCACTAGAGGTGGCCAGGAAGTACGTTCTACTAGAAAGCGAGGAGAAGGTATCCCGGAGAGGAACAACCGCCAGAGAAAGGGTAACCAGGAGAGAAGACCATCGGCGACCGGAGAGAGAATTCCGGAAGTTCAATCCAAGACCCAGAGAGTTCAAACCGATGGCACAAAAGGATCAAGGCAAAGGGCCCGCAACTCAAGTGAACCATGTGGTCCGAGAGGGAGCGTATATTCCCCTAAGCAAGCCGCCAAGGGAAATCATCATGGAGATACGGGAGAAAGGTCTCTTAATAGAGCCCGACCTCAGGAGGTTCCCCCCAGACAGAAAAACAAAAAATCCTACTGCCTGCACCACAATCTAAAAGGACACACAACCGATGAATGCAAGGACCTGCGGGAACAAATGGAGGACCTGGCCCGGAACGGGTACCTGAACAATTACATAGACCACGAGATCATGACCGCCAGACAAAGGGCAAGGAATCGAGAGGTGAACGTCATCGCGGGAGGGGCAACGCTGGCCGGGGACTCTAACCGGTCGAGGAAAAATTATAGCCGAGCACGGGGGACAGAGGGTGCTAAAAACAGAAAAATCCCAAACACCCGAGGAAGTCGGTCGACACCCATCATGTTCACCGATGAAGACGCTCAGGGGGTGAGTTTCCCCCATGACGACGCACTAATAATCAAAGCAACAATCGGCGGCACAGAAGTGGACAGGATCTTGGTGGACCCCGGGAGCGCAGTAGACATAATTTCCAAAGAAACTTTGGAGAGCCTGGGGGTAGAATGCACAGCTCTAACCAAAGACATCACCCCCCTGTACGGTTTCGGGGGATCAACAGTCATCCCGCTGGGAAGAATTCAACTAGCAATGACGATCGGAGCCGCCCCCAAAACCCGAACAATCATGATAAACTTCACTGTAGTAGACTGCATGAGCAGTTATCAAGTCATTGTCGGCCGCCCCTTCATGATGAGAACCAAGGCTGCAATGTCCTGTTATTACTTAAATTGAAATTCCCCACACGGGAAGGATCGGGATCATATGCGGAAGCCAGAAGGTAGCCCGCAGCTGTTTTGCCACTTACTCACGAGAGACCCTCTGCGTGGAAAAAAGCACCAAGAAGAGACAGAGGGACGAGGACGACGAGAACACGAGGGAAGACCCTGCTCCTCGGCCAGATGGAGCTGCACGGCTCGGAGCAGCCGAAGAATTAGAAGAAGTAAAGTTATTCGGGCCAAAGAAAAACATAAAAATAGGGGGAAGTTTAGACCAGTCCCTAAGAAAAGACTTGTTGGAATGTCTGCAAGGGTACCCCGACGTTTTTGCATGGGGACACGATGACATGCCCGGAATCGACCCAAAGTTCGTAAGCCATCGCTTAGCAGTGAACCCATTACACAAACCAGTAAAGCAGAAGAGGAGAATATTCAACCAGGAGCGGTGCGGAGCAGTAGCAACCGAGGTGGAAAAATTGCTGAAAGCCGGTTTCATCCGGGAAGTAAAATACCCAGAGTGGGTGTCCAACATAGTACTGGTGAAAAAATCTAACGGAAAATGGAGAATGTGCGTAGATTTCACCGACCTCAACAAAGCATGTCCAAAAGACAGCTTCCCCTCCAAATATAGACCAACTGGTTGATACAAACAGCCTGCCAAGGGCTGCTAAGCTTCATGGACGCTTTCTCGGGATACAATCAAGTCAAGATGCACCCTGCGGACGAGGAGAAGACCACATTCATCACTGACCAAGGGCTGTACTGTTATAAAGTAATGCCTTTCGGGTTAAAGAATGCAGGGGCAACTTTCCAGAGACTGGTGAACAAAATCTTCAAACCGCTCATCGGCACAACCATGCTGGTATATGTCGACGACATGATAACTATGTCCGAAAAACCAAGAGACCATGTGGCCGACCTGAAGAAAACTTTCGAACTCCTGAGGAAACACAGTTTAAAGCTCAATCCGGAGAAGTGTGCATTCGGGGTAGCCTCAGGAAAATTTCTGGGCTACATGGTAAGTTCACGAGGCATTGAGGCAAACCCGCAAAAGATACAAGCCGTGCTAGACCTGAAATCACCCCGGACAGTTAAGGAAGTACAAAGCCTCACAGGAAGAATCGCCGCACTCAACCGATTCATCTCACGAGCAACCGACAAGTGCCATCCTTTCTTCAAAATCATCAAAAAAGCTCAAAAAGGGGTCGACTGGACACCCGAGTGTGAAGAGGCCTTCCAGCACCTGAAACAATACCTGGCACAACCCCCTCTCTAGCCAAACCCCTCCCAGGGGAGACACTATATCTATACTTGGCCGTCTCAAAGCACGCAGTAAGCTCGGCACTAGTACAAGAGACCGACCATGTCCAGAAACCGGTTTACTACATCAGTAAAGCCCTGCTGGACGCAGAAACACGATACCCCACACACGAACTCATTGCCCTATCCCTAATCACTGCGGCCCGAAAGAAGTTACGACTACTTTCAAGCCCATCCTATCAAGGTATACACGGATTATCCCCTGAGACAAATCTTGCAAAAACCTGAGGCCTCAGGGAGACTAATGAAGTGGTCGGTAGAAATAAGCGAGCATGACATCTCCTACCTCCCGAGAACAGCAATAAAAGGGCAGGCCTTAGCAGACTTCATAGCAGAGCTCACAGAACCACAGGTCCTGGCCGTGGAGGAAAGCAGTTGGGAAATGTCTGTGGACGGGTCCGCAAGCTCGCACGGATACGGAGCAGGGGTAGCACTAAAAAGTAAAAAGGGAGAAGAAATACTGCTCGCCCTCAAATTCGCCTTCAAAACTACAAACAATGAAGCAGAGTACGAGGCGATACTGGCCGGACTAAGGCTGTGTACGGTAGTAGGAGTCCATGATGTAGTGATCAGGAGTGACTCCCAGCTAGCAATACAGCAGCTAAAAGGAGATTTTCAAGCCAGAGAACCAGCCATGATAGCTTACTTAGCCGAAGTAAAGAAGTGGGTGGAGAAAGTGGGAAACGTACTCTTCAAACAGGTCGGACGGGAAGACAACTGCGAAGCAGATTCCCTGGCCAGGCTTGCCTCTTCAATGAAACAGAAACCCCAGGGTAATCCCTCTTATATACCTCCAAGAAAGAAGCATAGGGGAGACAGAGGTGGACGTACTAGAAGAAGAAAGCAAAGATTCATGGATGCAGCCGATCAGGAGATATCTGGAAACAGGAGAAACCCCTAAAGATAAAAAGGAGGCCAGGAAGCTGAAGTTCAAGAGCACCAAGTTTTCCCTGATTGAAGGAGTACTCTACCGGAGAGGATACACCGTACCCCTCCTAAGATGTTTAGCACCAGAAGAGGCAGACTACGTACTCAGGGAGATTCACGCAGGCATCTGCGGGAGCCATGCCGGGGGAAGATCGATCGCCTTCAAAGCCTTAAGGCAAGGGTTTTACTGGCCAACCATGCACCAGGATGGCGTGAGGGTGGCGCGGAAATGCGAAGGTTGCCAGAAGCATGCCAACCTCTACCATCAGCCGGCAGAGCAGCTAACCACCATATCCAGCCCCTGGCCCTTCGCACAGTGGGGACTAGACATCATAGGGCCGATGCCGAAAGGACGAGGCCAGGCAAAATATGCAATCGTGGCCATAGACTACTTTACCAAATGGGTAGAAGCAGAGCCCTTGTCCACCATCTCAGAAAAAAAGGCCACAGAGTTCCTGAAAAGAAATATAATCTGTCGGTTCGGAATCCCCCAAGCGATCATCACCGACAACGGAAAGCAGTTCGACAGCAGGGGATTCAGGAAACTTTGTGAAGACCTCCAGATAACCTTGAAATTCGCCTCGCCGGCCCATCCCAAGTCGAACGGGCAGGTTGAAGCCACCAATAAAATCATCAAGTCAAACTGAAAGCTCGGCTCGGATCAAGCAAAAGCCTATGGGTCGAGGAGCTACCGAGGTACTGTGGGCACACCGAACGACCTTCAAGGACTCAACAGGGGAGACACCCTTCTCCCTATCATACGGATGTGAGGCCGTCATCCCGGCAGAGATCGGAATATCAACTCACCGGGTCCGCCACTTTGAAAACGAATGGAACAAAGAACTTATCAAAAATCACCTCGACCTGATCGAAGAAAGAAGAGAACAGTCAGCAGTAAGAGCAGCCATCTACCAACAGAGGATGGCCCGATTCTACAATAAGAGAGTTCGGACCCGCTCCTTCCTGCCAGGTGATCTAGTGCTAAGAAAAGTGACTCTGAACACCCGACGACCAGAAGAAGGTTCGTTAGGTGCCAAGTGGGAAGGACCTTACAAAATCATTGAGATGGTAAGACCAGGGGCCTACATCCTGGGGCGTCTGGACGGCACGAGGTTGAAGAAACCATGGACGCCGAGATGTTAAGAAAGTACTTCCCATAAAGATCAACTTTCCTTTCTTCCATTTTCTTTCTTTTTTCAGAAACCGGGCAAAACAACGAAACGGAACAACTGTTGTAAAGAGGGCAGCACGCCCCCAAGCATGAATAAAAATTCTTTTCTGGCAAAACCCTTTGAAAAAAAAAAAAAAAAAAAAAAAAACCACACCAATCCATCTTTGGACTGGGGACGTAACATTCCCCCAGTGCCAAGTGATTCTTGCAGCTCGGGGCGGGCGATGTCCACCGAGTCTGTCTTTGGACTGGGGACGTAACATTCCCCCAGTGCCAAGTGATTCTTGACAGCTCGGGGTCGGCGATGTCCCACCGAGTCTGTCTTTGGACTGGGGACGTAACATTCCCCCAGTGCCAAGTGATTCTTGCACAGCTCGGGGTCGGGCGATTCCCACCGAGTCTGTCTTTGGACTGGGGACGTAACATTCCCCCAGTGCCAAGTGATTCTTACAGCTCGGGGTCGGGCGATGTCCCACCGAGTCTGTCTTTGGACTGGGGACGTAACATTCCCCCAGTGCCAAGTGATTCTACAGCTCGGGGTCGGGCATGTCCCCCGGAGTCTGTCTTTGGACTGGGGACGTAACATTCCCCCAGTGCCAAGTGATTCTTGCAGCTCGGGGTCGGGCGATGTCCCACCGAGTCTGTCTTTGGACTGGGGACGTAACATTCCCCCAGTGCCAAGTGATTCTTGCAGCTCGGGGTCGGGCGATGTCCCACCGAGTCTTCTTTGGACTGGGGACGTAACATTCCCCCAGTGCCAAGTGATTCTTGCAGCTCGGGTCGGGCGATGTCCCACCGAGTCTGTCTTTGGACTGGGGACGTAACATCCCCAGTGCCAAGTGACTCTTACAGCTCGGGGACGTAACATTTCCCCCGAGTCTGTCTTGGGACTGGGGACGTAACATTCCCCCAGTGCCAAGTGATTCTTGCAGCTCGGGGTCGGGTGATGTCCCACCGGGCCTGCCATTGGACTGGGGACGTAACATTCCCCCAGTACCAAGTAACTCTTACAGCTCGGGGACGTAACATTCCCCCGGAGCCTGTCTCTGGACTGGGGACGTAACATTCCCCCAGTGCCAAGTAATTCTTACATCCCGGGGACGTAACATTCCCCCGAGGCCTGCCACTGGACTGGGGACGTAACATTCCTCCAGTACCAAGTAACTCTTACAGCTCGGGGACGTAACATTCCCCCGGAGCCTGTCTTTGGACTGGGGACGTAACATTCCCCCAGTGCCAAGTGATTCTTACATCCCGGGGACGTAACATTCCCCCCGGGGCTGCATTGAACTGGGGACGTAACATTCCCCCAGTACCAAGTAACTCTTACAGCTCGGGGACAGAACATTCCCCCGGAGCCTGTCTCTGGACTGGGGACGTAACATTCCCCCAGTGCCAAGTAATTCTTACATCCGGGGACGTAACATTCCCCCGGGGCCTGCCACTGGACTGGGGACGTAACATTCCCCCAGTACCAGTAACTCTTACAGCTCGGGGACGTAACATTCCCCCGGAGCCTGTCTTTGGACTGGGGACGTAACATTCCCCCAGTGCCAAGTGATTCTTACATCCCGGGGACGTAACATTCCCTCGGGGCCTGCCATTGAACTGGGGACGTAACATTCCCCCAGTACCAAGTAACTCTTACAGCTCGGGGACGTAACATTCCCCCGGAGCCTGTCTTTGGACTGGGGACGTAACATTCCCCCAGTGCCAAGTGATTCTTACATCCCGGGGACGTAACATTCCCCCGGGGCCTGCCATTGAACTGGGGACGTAACATTCCCCCAGTACCAAGTAACTCTTACAGCTCGGGGACGTAACATTCCCCCGGAGCCTGTCTTTGGACTGGGGACGTAACATTCCCCCAGGACCAAGTGATTTACTCAGCTCGGGACGGGTTACGTCCCACCGAGTCAAACTCCTTCGATTTGGGGAGGAAACATTCCCCCAAGATCAAGGACCATTACCCAGCTCGGGGTCAGGTTAGACCCCTCCGGTTCATGATGACCTCTGAAGGGTCTCATATTGTTCGGACAACAACAAAAACAAAGGAGGGAAGAAATAAGAAGAGACATAAATATACATGTGTATATGAAAATACAGTGTTGCTACACAAAAAGTTGAAGTGTACATAGAGCCCCGGTAGGGTTACCCTTTTCATTCAGCCCGCACAGGGGCAGGAATTTCTTCCTCTGCTGGTCCAGGTGGCGGAAGAAGCGGCTCGGCATCAGGAGGAGGGGCTGCGACTTCAGCATCAGAAAGAGGAGCTACAACCTCGGCATCAGGAGGAGGGGCTGCGACTTCAGCATCAAAAGAGGAGCTACAACCTCGGCATCAGGAGGAGGGGCTACGACTTCAGCATCAGAAGGAGGGGCTGCAACAACTTCGGCATCAGGAGGAGGGATCTCAAGGCAGTCCTCGTCCATGGCAGGAACCTCCGATCCTTCTTCAGGAGGAACCTCAGGAGCCGGAATAACCGAGATGGGGGCGGGATCCATCACCTCCTCAGGTGGGGGAGGGATCTACTTTTGAAACTCTTCCTCGGAAATATCCCCCTTACAGTAACTGATGGCCGCGTAGATAGGGTCCATATTTAGGCTCGGCAGCACCATCGGTATCATCTCGGCGCAATCACCAACTCCCTCGAGACGGATGGCCTCCCTCTCGGCCTCGAGATCAGCTTCTCTCTTTTCCAGCTCGCTCTCTCTCTCCTCGAGATCAATCTCCCTCTCCTCAAGCTCGGTTTTCTTCCTTTCAAGACTATCTCGGGCCCGAGCAACTTCCTCATCTTATTCTTCACCTTGGCCTCAGCACTTGCTACCTTCCCCTTCAGAACGCCAATCTCAGATTGGGCAACCTTCAGGTCCTCCCTGGCATTATCAGCAAGTTTCCTTTCTAGCACAGCAGCTGCTTTGAGAGCCTTGTTCGTTTTGAAACTCTCAACAGCGGCCGCCTCGAGATTCTTAATCACCTCCTCCCGGTCAGCTAGCTTTGCCTCCACTTCGGAAAGACGACTTTGAAGCCTCTGGGCCTGACCGCCCTCGGACAGCAGAGTCAGAAGAAGACCTTTGTTCTTGGCCATAAGGTAGTTGGCCTGCACACAAAAAGGGAGGAAGGAGTCAAATACAAGAAAAGAGAGAACCAAGATCCAAAAACCGAGAAGGGGAGTAAAAGTACCTTCGCCATCTGGGAACTCATCTCAGCCACAACGCCCTCGGGAGACACATCTTCATACCTCGAGACCTCCCTCAGGGGAATCACCTCGGCCAATTCATTAAAAGCCGGCACTAGGTGAGAGGTAGCCTCCCGGATGCTCTCTCCCAAGTCGTCCACCCCAAGGACCACAGGGCCCTTCCGCTTCCTGGAGGAACTTTCAGAGGACTTCTTCCCCCTACGAATGTCCTTCCTCTTGACTGGAGCAGCTCCCTCATCTTCTCCCTCCTGGGCCAACTCGGCCTCCTCGGTCCCGAACTGACGCCTCCTCTTCCTAAGAGGTTTCGGCGGACTGGCAAGGTGAGCAGATCCTGATGATTGCACGCCAGAAGGTGAGGACAGCCCCCGAACACTTGTTTGGACTGGTCCATGAGATATATTCCCAACAAGATCGGTCCGCGCCTGGGAAGTTTCAGCACGACCGGCCTTCTTCACGGTACCGGCCAACTTTTCAAGGAACTTTGGCCTCTTCGACATGCCTACAAAAAAAAGCAAGAAGGAAATCAGGGACCGAACACATAACAAAGATATCAAACATAATGAAACAGACTGGAAAGATCATCAAAACAGCCATCAGACACCTACCTATCCGACCTGAGACCTCTGAAGGGACGTTTCGCGTAAGGCCTGATCCAACAAAGGCCGCGTCATTAACCAAATCCCTCCAGTGGGCAGCATACCGGCGAGCCCAGCCTACCCGGACCCGCACCCGATGGGAAACCTTTGGAGCATCCTCCAACAAGCTGGGAGGAACCAGAAAAGTTAGAAACCTAAAGGACTAAAGGACAAGACAGAGAAAAAAAAGGGACATTAGACTCCTAACCTCCAGCCCTGAAAATATCTGGCACCAAGGTCTCCCCTTCATCTGAAAACAGGGACCGTCCCCAATCCCCGGTGGCCCAAAACCAGAGATCCTTGAAGTTCTTATTGGAATCTGGGAGCTTCTGGACGATGTTCGCAGAGCTGTTATAAGCAGAAAGATAATACCAACCATGATGAGCTCTTGGGTTGGCCTTCAGACGATACACCCTCTTCACCTCTTCAAAAGAGGGCTCCCCGAGCCCTGCTCGATGCCAAGCCACATACAACCCGGCCAGAATTCTCAACTGTTTAAACTCAGCTGACAAGGGGTGATCTCCATCCCGGCCACATCCAAGCGAAGTAAGGCTGGATCGGCAAACGCAGCCCGCACTCAAAAAGATAGGAAGGAGTGCTACCGAGCCTTCGTCAGGTTGGCTGGCACGATCCATAGGGCCGGGAACTTCAAGGGCGATGTCTATCGGAATATTATACCGCTGACGAAGAAGGGCGAGATCATCCTCGGTTATCTTGGAGGGACGGTTCATATCCAGAGCCGACGACCCAAGTTCACCAGGCTCTGGGTCCTCCCGAGGAACCCTCTGATGATAGGAGTCATTTTCTCGACCTCAGAAGGGGTGGGGGTAGTGTCGAGATCTTCTACACTGGGCGCCCCTGAGCCCGAGAGAGCTCTTCAGCAAGGGAAGTTGAGATTTTGACAGGCCTTTCGGAGGAAGAATTACTGTCAGACATCTCCGACACCCAGAAAAACAGAGAAAGTGGGAGAATCAGTCTACGAGAAGCTACCCACGGTGCCCGTGCTATAACTAGATTTGGAGTCTCTAAAGAAGTGCCCTAAAGCAAGACCCAGCAAAACCACAAGTCTCTCCTTAAGCAAAATAAACAACAGAAACACACTGCATAGAGAAAAAGATGAGAGGTCGCTCAGAAGACTTACTTGCTCTTCTCAAAAACAGGAGGTCGCGCAGTACGGTAATGCCCGCTCCTTATACTCGCAGCAAAGAACGAAGCCCGCGGTTGAAATCCGAGATGCAAAAATGAGCAAAGGAACTTGCAGAGAGGAAGGAGAAATTGCCGAAAAAGATGGAACAGGGGAAGCCTCCCCTTTTTATATCCGTGACCAGGATGCTCGTGACCATTGGATCTAAAGGAAGAGCCCGGATGAACGCCAAGTGTCACCTACGAGAGGTGCCTCCCAAGTTCAAACAGACGGCTGAGATTAGCCCACTGTAAAAAACGTCTCTACACGTGGTCGATTCGTCCTCTCTTCTGGCGGGAACCCAGGGATGTGTGACAAGTGTCGAGCATTGGAAGAAAACCCTAAAGTTGATTTGATAGGCATTTAAGAGACATGATGGTTGCGCGTCTCAAGGAAAGATGATTGGAACGGCAAGAAAATTCCTTCTCACATCTTGGGACGACTACCAGCATAGACAATCAGCACACCCTCTTCATATAGTTCCCGGCACCAACTCACATACTCGTTGGAACCGAGAATTAGGGGACAGATGTTGATGGTGTTTTCAGGCGCTACAGCATTTAAGACAGTACGACAAGGACAAAAGGGTAAAATCGCTGTCTGATTGAGATCATGAGGCCGACCCGGCCAGTTCATGTGAAGACCGACCACTTTGGTTCACACGACCGAGCACTATAGATGTCGGCAGGAACGTTCTCAGCATAAAAGATTGTCATGGCCGACCTCATTAAAGACCGACCAGGCGGCGGACCGCGTTCAAGATAACAGCACACCATGCTTATGGATAAGATAGAGAAAAACATCCTACTTTCACAAGGAGAGAGAGTCAGAGTCCAAAAGGGAAAGCAGAAGAAGAAGGCAATACCGGATCAGGAAACCCTACAAGAAGAGAAGACTGGGTTCAAATAGGATTTCTTATACAAATAGGAATCTGATTTCTGTATTATTATAAATAGAAGGGTAGAGCATGTGTAAAAGGGCATCTAAAAATCATCACAAGGGTAAGAGATTAGTGTCATAGAGCTCTAATTTGTAAAAGCAAAGAGGAGATCTGAGGAGTGAATTCGAGTAATAAAAAGTACCATCCTGTTCTTGCCCGTGGACGTAGGTCGGATCCCAAAATCCACCGAACCACGTTAAATCACCTTGTCTGATTGGCGCATTTTCTTGTTTTCCGCTAAGTTTGCCTTTGGTCCCCCATAACCAAACAAATTCACAGTTGGAGGAGGATTTCCTCGGGAGTGATATTCCAATATTACCCTGAGACCAAAATCCACCGTCAACATCACTTATTATTGAAACAAACCATACCCATAAAGTTTTGGAACATTTAGTGCTACGTTTTTCATTTAGTCATTTTTTGATTAATAAAATGTTTGACCCAATTTTTTCTCTATATTTACTCTTAACGTGAATAGGAAATATTGTTCATGTGAATAGTAACCTTTTTTTTTATTTGGAAAAAAATGATGTGTAAGGCTGGATATATTTTTCCTATTTGTGCACTGCGTTTTAAAAGCAAATGTTTTTATTTAAAATACACACTAAATATTAATTCCTCTTTAATTTTTTTGTTTGTGCTGATGAAGCTACTTATAGTCACATTTAAACACACTATTGACAATCATTTTGTGATTGTTGGTAAACAAATACAGTTACAAATGTGACTGTTGTGAATATCCTCGAGGGTCTATAATGTGACTGAGTGTCGACAATGTGATTGAGATAACTAATATCACTGATGACACAAGTGTGATTGAGGGTCGATAATGTGACTGAGGTAACTAATGAGATTGAATGTTGGCAATATGATTGATGTTACAATTATAATTTTACTCAATGTGACTGAGATAATTAATATAACTGAGGGTCGATAGTGTGACTAATTGTCGGTAATGTGACTGAGGTAACTAATGTGATTGAGGTCACAAAGGTGACTGAGGTCACAATGTGATTGTGCTTAATGTGACTGAAGGTCTATAATGTGATCACAGTAACTAATGTGATTGATGTCTGATGTGCGGAAAATATATCACTATTTACCGCCATTTTGACATAATATTTTGTATGGTTTCTCGAGTTCTATGAACGTTTTGATGTGTTTTAGTTTATTTTACAGATAAAATAAAATCGGGACTCAATGGAATCAATCATGATGAAATATGGAACAAATAAGAGTAAAAAATGGACTTGAAATTTGGATTTTAGAGGTTGGAAACTTGAAATGGCGTTCTAATGAAGTACAATTTCGGAAATTTCAACTTTGCGTAATTTTCGTATTTTGGCCATAACTTTCTACTCCGATATCGGATTGAGATGATTCAAGTTTCAGATTAAATAAGACTCAAAGAGCTAAACATTTGAAGTTCATTATAATTTCGAATTATGAAGTTTTCATGACCGAAATTGATAAAAATATCCGGAAGTATATTATGTGTAATTATTAAAGTCATTTTCAAAACAAAAAAATAAAATAAAAATTTTCAAACTTCCACCAAACATGCTTGCATGTTTGGTGAAGGATTTGGTGCCGTGTCTTATGCCATGTCTGGTGGATAAATTGGTGGAGAAATTTGTGGAGAAATTTGTGGAGAAATTGGTGGATGCAAAATTTTACCTATAAATACCAAGTCATTTCATTTGTAAATTTCATACTTTCCTTGGTTTCTTGAATAAGAATTAAGGATTGTATCTTATGTGTTTTATTTAGTAATTTTGTAATGTATTTTTATTTTTATTTTTAGTAGTAATAATAGTTTGTGTGTTTTTACTTTCTTTTATGTTTAGTAGTTAATTTCAACCGGGGGAATGGTAAAACTTTAATATGATAAGTTAGATTAATCTCACTTAATTTATAATATGAAAATTATAATTTAATAATATAGATTAAAGTTGATACCGCCTTAATTGATGATTTTATTTATTTGACATAATGTGACACCGCCTATATGATCGGTCTTTAGGTGACATATAATTACTGCATATATGGCTGGTTTATGGACAAATAATAACACCGCTTTTATGGCTAGTTTGACTTAATTGTATAACACTGACAATTTCTGTATTATAATAAAGTGAGATGTCTACATTTGAAATATTAAAGGTGGATCCCTTAACCCCCAGCATTTTATTTTTATTCTAGGGAAGTGATGAAACACAATATTCATGAGTTTAATAATTGATTTAATTATATTATGTTTAATATTTTGGTTTGTTTATTGAATCTTAAGCTTAATGTTTCTTGTTAACTGACCATTAATAAGATTGATGGGGTAACTTAAAATGAACTTGGAAAAAAGATTTTAGGTTTCAGCCTTAGATTCAATAGCTCATGATCTCACCTTAGGGTAGATGTCCCTTAGGTAGATTTCCTTACAGGATAGACATATACCTGTCAGGCGGGGGTAGCCATGATTGGAACTTGAACTTAATGAATTCAGGTAACTTGGTTACATAGACATATGATTAATTGAGTTATTTTGGGTATTTGTATCTGACCATCGAAGAGGCTTTTGCATAATCTTTGTGTTCCAGGTTAATAGACTGATTTATTACACATATCAAAATAAGTTCATCACAACATGCAACGTCACATGGCAATCTCATGAACATATTTCAATCCTATGATATGGAAAACTAAGAACAACCTAATCATGCTTGAGTACTATCTCATGAACATATTAACCAAATAACATGCTAACAACCTAATCATGCTTGAATACAATCCCAAGAACACATAGAATGGATAAATGCAGGAATACAAATAATACGGTTGGCTATATAACACAAGAAAGATCAACCAAGAGGCAATTATGCATGAATATGATAAGACAGACTCAGTTCAGTGTGTGCGCGTTCGTGTAGCGTTCGTAAACGCATTCGAACGGTAAACAGAAGGTTCGCGTTCGTATGGCGTTTGATAACGCGTTCGAACGGAAATGAAACAGAATGCTCACGTTCGTATGGCGTTTGATAACGCGTTCGAACGGAAATGAAACAGAATGCTCACGTTCGTATGGCGTTCGTGAACGCGTTCGAACGGAAATGAGACCTGATGCATGATAAGGCAAAATGCATGCGCATTCGAGTTGCGTTCGTAAACGCGTTCGAACGGGAACAGACCTGATGCATGAAATGGGACGTAATACATAAACAACAAAATAAAGGGGCACGACGAAGTACTGCCGTAAAGGTGGCCTTTTGGGGGCTCTTGATCTCTCAAAGAGAGGACCTTTAGACCAACATACTAAGCCTGCGCGTCACATCACATCATCCATACAAACATAAAGACAATCATATTCAACTAAGTATGTCCGATTGAACGTGTCTTGCATCCAACCGAACACACATCAACCGGCGCGGCAAAATATCGTGGTAAAGGGCTTTAACCCCTCCCCATAGGGGATCTTTCATTCCACTTACTAAGCCCATGCGCTCGATTGAACCATGCATAAATAAGCAACATGCAGAATTTAGGTGACGAAAAATAAATAAATGAAAGCAACACAAAACAAGAGAAGGTTCTGTTTACTCAAGTGGTACGTGGAGTTGTATCCCAAGTACAGACCGCACTACCGTCCATTCGGATTCGGCTACGGAGTTTACGTCTGGGTTTCCATCCTATATACCACAAGAGACGACACTCTTCCATTTCATTCAAGCCACAACATGCATCCATAAACGACTCTCATGCGAATAGAATTCAATGATAAAAAAAACGAATATAAACCAATGAAAAAGTGCCCTCAGGTCTAACCTTTTAAATCACCTCTCGGATGTACGGTACACGATCTTCGGAAGGGTGGATGCTCCGCAACTCTCCCGGTTCACTGGTTCACTGTTCTCGTTCGTTGTCTTACTGTTTTGAGTCGTCGTTCTCCGTCTTTTGCTACTGTTTCCTTGTGGTTTCGCTGCCGTTTCCTCTTTATCTTTTGCTTACTGTTTTTGGGTGTGTTCTTCCTGTAATTTTTCTGTGTGTTGTGTACGAGCTAAGGACTAGGGTTGAGAAGGTTGGTGAATGGTTTTTTTTATAGGCAAAGGGTTGGGCTTGACAAGGAAAGGGATTTGGCTAATTAAAGAGGGATTTGATTTGGTGTTGGACAAGGAAAGCAAGGGATTTGATTTGGTTTGGTTTAGGAATACAATATTTTAGATTGGTAATTATCTTATTAGATTAGGAATTCAAATATATGATTGGCTTTAATTGGTCAGGATAGATTTTAATTAGGTATATCTTCTTTTTAGTTTTAGTATATAATATATTCAAATTATTTAAATTAGGCATGATTTTAGTTTAAGTTTGGTAAATGCTTTATTTAATTGGTAAATGGTTTAAATATTTATTTAATGTTTAATGTTTAATTATATTTATTTAATTTGGGATGTGTTTTATGGGCTTTGGGGGGCTAATTGGGCTGGATGTGAGGCTAGCAGCAAAACCAGAATTACCGACACTGTTCGAACGCTTCCTCGAACGCGGCACGAACGCCCGCAATCCGTTTGACGTTCGAACGTAAACACGAACGCAGCACTAACGAAAACAGTGAACCTTGTTTATTCTGAATTTCCCCTTCCGATGTCCGTTTCCCGTGACCTCCGTGACTTAAAAGGTAGTGTCTCCAAAATGAGACTCATCATAGGGACTTATGTGTAAAAATGCAGTGCCTACAGTTTCCCCCACTTTGATGGGACTTGTGTAATGTGCAACAGTGACAATCCTATCAAAGTTTATGCAATGCATTTTCACTTACCTGGCTCGTCAGCTGCCGCTTGACTTACCATGTGTTGAGTTGAGTTGATTTGGTGGTGAGGTGCTGCGACCCCTGGTTCATTCCTGAACCTTGTTGTGATGTGGTCCATTCCCGAACCGTTACCGTAAGGTGTCCATTCCCGAACCGTGCTTCCATTCTTGGAGTGCCATTCCCGGCTTGTTCATTCTTGAACTCTGCTCCATTCTTGGATTGCCATTCCCGGTTTGTTCATTCTCGAACTGTGTTGAGATGAGGCTTTATTCCTCCCGAGCTTTATTCCCGAACTGTACTGACATGAGGCTTTCTTCCCCTTGAGCTTTGTTCTCAAACTATACTGATATGAGGCTTTCTTCCCCTTGAGCTTTGTTCTCAAACTATACTGACATGAGGCTTTTATTCCCCTGGGCTTTGTTCCCGAACTGTTGAGAGATATGGCTCTATTCCCCTAATGTTTGGACTGTGGGCTTTATTCCCGAACTGCATTGAGATGAGGCTATATTCCCCTGATCTGAGCCGACTGTGGGTTTTATTCGCGAACTGTGTTGAACGTGGGCTTTATTCCTTGATCTGAGCTGACTGTGGGCTTTGTTCCCCAATTGTGTTAGATGTGGGCTTTATTCTCTGATCTGAGCTGACTGTGGGCTTTATTCCCGAACTGTGTTGAATGTGAGCTTTATTCCCCTGGGCCTTGTTCCCGAATTGCTTTGAAAGTGGGCTTTATTCCCATAGGCTTTGTTCCCGAACTATGTTAAGATAGAGCTTTATTCCTCTGGGCTGTATTCCCGGAATGTACTGAGAGAGAGCTTTATTCTCCTGGGCTGTATTCCCGAACCGTGTTGAGAGAGAGCCTTATTCTCCTGGGCTGTATTCCCGAACTGTGATGTATGTGGGCTTTATCCCCGATCTGATACTGATGTGGGCCTCGGCCCTAAACTGATACTGATATGGGCCTCGCCCCCAGACTGATACTGATATGGGCCTCGCCCCCAGACTGATACTGATATGGGCCTCAACCTGGGACTCGTCCCCAAGCTACTGATAATGACGTGGGCCTCGCCCTCCAGATTTCATATCCGGCAAGACTGATGTTGATGCTAATGTGGGCTCGCCCCCAGAGTGCCATACCCGGTAGAAACCGATGCTGAACCAATGTGGGCCTCGCCCCCAGAGTGTCATCCCCGAAACTCAAACTCAAATGGGCCTCAACCCTGGAATCATTACCTGAATCCGATACTGTGCTTTTACCATTTCTGATTAGCTTGTTCTTTGCCGCTTTTCTTATTCTTTAAACCTGTGAACACAAAATAAAACAAACACAAAAGGATGCAAAATGTGTTACGTGTATGCATGCATGAATGTTCCTATCCCGTCGGGTTAGGTCTTCTGCCAATTCTCTTGGTGACTGCTCAGTCTTCCTTTCCTCAGGCAAGCCACCGCTTTAATCTGTCTACGCTGATCGGCTTGGTGAACTAATTCCCTTCCAAGTCTGATACTCTCACTGCCCCTCTGCTTGCTTATTCGAGGATTCCCCGTGTTCTAAACATCACTGAATTTCATAGTACCTCGGTTGAATGCTTTTCTCAAATGTACTCATATTGCGGAAGAGATTCAGCGAAATGGACGTCTTTATTATCATTTAAGAAAATGGTTCGAACAAATAGACAAAATCAATGTCTTTTTTAAAAAATGCAGGATCAAATAAACTAGGAGGAATAACTTCATTAATCGGAGTATTGCTTTCTTCTTTGGCCTATGGTTCTTCACTGTTATCCCTTATCTTAATGCAAGAAACCTGGGTGGTTGAGTGGCTTTATGGTTGAGGGTTCATGTGTGTGTTGGGTTGTTCTTTTTCTGGATTGGGTATTTTATGGGAGTCAATGAGGTTCTGGACCTCATGCCTAAGGCGGGTACAGTTGTCGGTGTCATGGCCTTTTTCTTGATGGAAGTGACAATACTGGTTTAGGTTGAGGTATGGTGGCACAGGGTTCGGAAATGGCCTAGGTTCCAAAGGTTTTAGGAGTCCTTGCATTTTCAGCTTTTCAAATACATTTGACAAAGGCCTACCAAGATTGGAGAATCGCCTGTTCTTGACGGTAGCGACCTCGGCAGAGTAGCGGGCTTAGTCTCAGAAGGCCCCCCCAAAAGTTCTTCTATTATGGCCATAAAACTTTCTATTTTCAGCCTCTTCTTCCTCAATATCCATGACAGTTTCCCTCAACTGTCGAAAATCAGAAATCATCGAAGTCATCCTCCTCAGCTTACTATAAATAGAGGGCTTGGTGCCCTTGATGATCATTTTGATTTGGTCCTTCTCTGAGGGCCGAGTCTGCATTTTCAGAAGCTGGCTTCTCCAGCGGTCCACATATTCCTTGAAATTTTCCTCCGGCTTCTGCTTAGTGTTCTCCAAATCACGGAGTGACAAGTCAATCTCTAAGTCCGTAACATACTGCTTCAGAAAGGCATCAGCTAGTTCCTTCCAATCTTCCTTAACCTTCTTCTCAAGGCTATGATACCAAACCACATGTGCCCCCTCGAGTGACATCCCAAACATCTTTTGGACTTGGCGCTGTGATAGGCCCATTGAACTCATGACTGAGACATATTGCTGCAGATGGACCCTCGGGTCTCCGTTCCCATTAAACTTGGCCATGTCGGGCATTTTAAACTGAGCTGGCAGCTGTTCTCCGAAGGTCATTGCCTCATAATCTAGCAAATCCTCGTTCTTACCCTCATTTTGCGGGTAACTGTTTCAACCTGATCCCGAAGCTTCTGAAATTCTGCCTGAGACCCAATCACTCTGCCTGTTGCATATTCTGCCATGTCATCATCAAAAGTGGGGACATCATCCCCTAACCCATTCGGAGGCTCCTCACGCCTTACATTCTCAGAATCTCCCCCGACACGGGGCACAGCCATATTTGTCATGGCAGTAGTCAAGGCTTGCAACTGTTCAGTAATCTTGGCGAAGCCATTTTCCAACTGATCTATCCGGGATACCTCAATATCTGATTCACTCATGTCTGTTCTCAGTATTTTGGTGAGTCTTCCCTTTTTTCTAACCCAACGGGAATCTATGATGGCTTTCAGAACACAAGAGTTAACATGATGTATGTATGCATGGGGTGCATGAGATGCATGTAAACATATTAACATACTAAATCAACCAAAATTCTCAAACAAATCGGCCCGTTATCATTTTAGAATCTTTCGGGCTAATCGTCATAGGAGTGAACCCATCCCAGTTTAAATGGCCCAATGAGTTCACATCTCATGACAAAGTGCCCGAACAACCCAAATGATAACGTTCCGAACACAATCACAAAGTGGCCCATCAATCACTTAGAAGCCTTTGGCCCAATAGTCATGAAATACGTTCTTGTCCCAGTTTAAATGGCCCAACAAGCCCATATCCCATGACAAATGGTCCAAATGGATTCCAACGACGATGTTCCCAAACACAAGCATAGAAGAAAGATGATGCAAACATGACATAATAATTTCTACAATAATGGCCTATCAACATTTCAGAAGCTTTTGGCCCTTAGTCATAAGGTGCGAACTTGCCCCAGTTTAAATGGCCCAGCAAGCCCGCATTTCTGACAATAGTCCAACTGCATCCAAATGAGGATGGTCCACAAGCACATATTCAAGGAAATAATTGTTACTTTAGCCAACCCGGTCTATAGTTGGGTTAGTAAGAGTATAGACAAAGGCTCTCACCGGCGAAGGATGGCCCACAACTAGGTCTCCCCCACTCAAGGGTTCGAGCAACCAAGTGAGCGCACCCTTTTTTATACACTAAGGTACGTGCCAATGAGCTATGGTGTGTGACGGACTGTCAAATGAATTTCCCGTTGTAGATCCCCAGAGGGAAGGTGGAGCGAGGCTCACTTAATACCCAAGCCTCTTAGGCTCTTATCGCTTGTTGTCAGGAATAAACAACGAGTCATCCAAATTAGTCCATCACAATAGGCTACGAGTAGATGGCTATCTAGGTGCCTTCACAGCTTTTCCTTCTAGAAAGGTAGTGAATGAAGGAAGACACCAAACCATTACCTAGCCTAAAAATGCCTTTGATTAAACCCTCACTTTATCCACTATAGACACGGTCAATTAAAACATAAATCCAAACATCACAAGTCAATATTTCGGGGCCAATTCTCTATCCCCAGTGGAGTCGCCAGACTGTGGGAACACAGAAATCTGGGCGACGCTGTTCTGTCCTAGGCTCGCGGCCTAGTTGGGAGTACGGAGTAGCCACGGGGGACTAAACCGGAGAGTAATGGAGTCGCCACCCGGTGTGAACCGGGAAAATGAGATTTAAGGCCGCACTCACCCCTCGCAAGGGAAGACCTCAAACCGTTGGGTTCGGAATGGTCCCTTACTTATGTCACTTGTAATAAAAGGATTTATGTAATAATTTAACCAGGCTTAAATAACATTTATTTCCAAAAATATCATGCTTCTAAATTCATATGCATACATCAACAAGTTCATCACAACATGCAACATCACATGGCAATCTCATGAACATATTTCAATCCTATGATATGGAAAACTAAGAACAACCTAATCATGCTTGAGTACTATCTCATGAACCTATTAACCAAATAACATGCTAACAGCCTAATCATGCTTGAATACAATCCCAAGAACACATAGAATGGATAAATGCAGGAATAGGAATACAAATAATACGGTTGGCTATATAACACAAGAAAGATCAACCAAGAGGCAATTATGCATGAATATGATAAGACAGACTCAGTTCAGTGTGTGCGCGTTCGTGTAGCGTTCGTAAACGCGTTCGAACGGTAAACAGAAGGTTCGCGTTGTTCGTATGGCGTTTGATAACGCGTTCGAACGGAAATGAAAAAGAATGCTCACGTTCGTATGGCGTTTGTAACGCGTTCGAACGAAAATGAAACAGAATGCTCACGTTCATATGGCGTTCGTGAACGCGTTCGAACGGAAATGAGACCTGATGCATGATAAGGCAAAATGCATGCGCGTTCGAGTTGCGTTCGTAAACGCGTTCGAACGGGAACAGACCTGATGCATGAAATGGGACGCAATACATAAACAACAAAATAAAGGGGCGCGGCGACGTAGTACTGCCGTAAAGGTGGCCTTTTGGGGGCTCTTGATCTCTCAAAGAGAGGACCTTTAGACCAACATACTAAGCCCATGCGCGTCACATCACATCATGCATACAAACATAAAGACAATCATATTCAACTAAGTATGTCCGATTGAACGTGTCTTGCATCCAACCGAACACACATCAACCGGCGCGGCAAAGCATCGTGGTAAAGGGCTTTAACCCCTCCCCATAGGGGATCTTTCATTCCACTTACTAAGCCCATGCGCTCGATTGAACATGCATAAATAAGCAACATGCAGAATTTAGGTGACGAAAAATAAATAAATGAAAGCAACAAAAAACAAGAGAAGGTGCTGTTTACTCAAGTGGTACGTGGAGTTGTATCCCAAGTACAGACCGCACTACCGTCCATTCGGATTCGGCTACGGAATTTACGTCTGGGTTTCCATCCTATATACCACAAGAGACGACACTCTTCCATTTCATTCAAGCCACAACATGCATCCATAAACGACTCTCATGCGAATAGAATTCAATGATAAAAAAAACGAATATAAACCAATGAAAAAGTGCCCTCAGGTAACCTTTTAAATCACCTCTCGGATGTACGGTACACGATCGTCGGAAGGGTGGATGCTCCGCAACTCTCCCGGTTCACTGGTTCACTGTTCTCGTTCGTTGTCTTACTGTTTTGAGTCGTCGTTCTCCGTCTTTTGCTACTGTTTCCTTGTGGTTTCGCTTTTGTCGTTTCCTCTTTATCTTTTGCTTACTGTTTTTGGGTGTGTTCTTCCTGTAATTTTCTGTGTGTGTTGTGTATGAGCTAGGGACTAGGGTTGAGAAGGTTGGTGAAGGGTTTTTTATAGGCAAAGGGTTGGGCTTGACAAGGAAAGGGATTTGGCTAATTAAAGAGGGATTTGATTTGGTGTTGGACAAGGAAAGCAAGGGATTGATTTGGTTTGGTTTAGGAATACAATATTTTAGATTGGTAATTATCTTATTAGATTAGGAAGTCAAATATTATGATTGCTTAATTGGTTATGATAGATTTTAATATAGGTATATCTTCTTTTTAGTTTTAGTATATAATATATTCAATTATTTAAATTAGGCATGATTTTAGTTTAAGTTGGTAAATGCTTTATTTAATTGGTAAATGGTTTAAATATTTTATTTAATGTTTAATGTTTAAATTAATATTTATTTATTTAATTTGGGATGTGTTTTATGGGCTTTGGGGGCTAATTGGGCTGGATGTGAGGCTAGCAGCAAAACCAGAATTACCGACACCGTTCGAATGCTTCCTCGAACGCGGCACGAACGCCCGCAATCCGTTTGACGTTCGAACGTAAACACGAACGCAGCACTAACAAAAACAGTGAACCTTGTTTATTCTGAATTTCCCCTTTCGATGTCCGTTTCCCGTGACCTCCGTGACTTAAAAGGTAGTGTCTCCAAAATGAGACTCATCATAGGGACTTATGTGTAAAAATGCAGTGCCTACAGTGCGCTTGCGTTACGTGTGTGATTTCACCGATCAATGTCACAAAAATGATTGATGTTACAATTGTGACTGTGCTCAATGTGACTGAGAGACGGGGATTTGACTGAGGCTATAGATATGACTGAGACACACCCATGAATGATAATCAATTTGTGACTTTAGGTAACAATATGACCAGGACTTAATTTTTGTGATTTAAGAAAAATATTATTGTGACCGTAGTCAATGTGACTGACTGTCGGCAATGTGATTAAGGTAAATACGTAACTGAAGGTAAGCGATGTGTCTAAGTTATACATGATGCAACTTTCAATCACAATGCGATTGAGGTAACGATGTGACTATAAAGAAAGTTAAAGTGAATTATGTGCAATGCAATAATTTTCTGGCTAATTTCGACCATAAATAGGTTTAAATTTATTAGAGGTTTGTTAATGAAAGTTTTAGGTATAAATGTTATGTGTATTTTTAAATTGTGATTTGGAGTCAGGATGAAAGAGCTATAAGTATTAAAAATGACTAGTTTGAAATTATTATTCTCGTATAAATGTAAGGGTCATTTTGACCATTTTTTCATCATCGAAATATATCGACAATGAGTCTTATTTTAAAACTTATTATTTATGGATCAATAATATATATATTTTTTTCATGAATCAGTTTATATTTCGGTATTTACATTTTAAAATAAGTTGGAATAATTGTTTAGGAAAACAAACACCCCACAACACGTGGGGCAGTGTTTTAATTTTTTTTTACTAGTTTCTTGTTCATTTAAGTGATTTATACCCATAAAACTAAATATAAATTTCTAAGTTGATATGATTAAATATTATAAAGATCATATCCTACTAGAGTTTTTTAAATAAAATCATCACTGGAAGTGATTAAGAGGAAATTCGGCAGCTTAAAGCACACCTATTTAATTATTTCCGACTAAGGATTTGGAATGACTCAAATACTTTCTTGGGTATATAAGTTGCACAATTTACCACTGGTGTAGCCATTTTCCAAAGAAAATATGCATTGGATACTCTTCAAGAAACTGATATGTTAGATTGTAAACCTATTGATACACATAAGGATCCTAATGTTAAACTCTTCCCAAAAGAGAGTGAGTCATTGGAGAATCCCGAAGAATACAGAAAACTTGTTGGAGAACCATTGGATGATCTTGGACAGTACTGAAATTACCTACAAGCACACAATAAGACACAACTCTATATACCCAATAGGGGTGAATTGAGTAATGACCTAAATATGCGGAATTAAAAATCTTTGCCGATTTTACGCTATAAAGCTTGTAACTTTACCAATTAAGCTTAGGTTAATTTTCTCAATTGTAATATATCACATAAATGTAAGTTTCTAAACAATAAGCATATATATAATAAAACTTGCAATAAGTAAAGAGTTTAGGGATAGAGAAAATAACACCGTGATTTATAATGGTTCGGCCAACAATGCTTACGTCCACTCCCCCAAGCAGCGCTTGAAGATTTCCACTAAGTTGAGACCGCAACTTACAATGAGTTTTTTAAAGCTCACCCGCAACCAAGAGTTTTACCCCACTAGGTTCACTCCAAACCTCTTACAATGAGTCTTGTCTACTAGGTTCACTCACAAACCTCTTACAATGAGTTTTCTCAATAGGTTCACTCATAAACCTCTTACAAATTACAAGTGTTTGATTATGAAGATTTTACAATATCACTTGGGCACTCACAAAGATAATGAATATTCAAGATGTGAGTTGCTGTTAGGGTTGGTGCTCGGAGTGCCATTCGGATCGTATTTATGTCCGATTCATAAATACGAGCAATTCTATTTTCCATAATATTACTAATTTTAATGGTAGCACCTTGTCTTTTATACACTTATTCGATCTACTTACGATTAGATATCTGATTATGATTAGATCAAAACTAAATCTGGTTTAGTGATACATGTATATTATACAAAGACCCTAGGATTTACAATTTAGTGTGCAGTTACAACGTAGTTTGTAATTGACATTGGGAAATGCACTAAAAATGTATATCCTTAAATAAAGTTCATGGTCAAGATTTACTAACACGGGTCGGTTAGTAAAATCCGCTTAGACCAGTACATGTCGTATATCGTGACTTGGTCCGATGGTTTATCTCAATGAACCATGAGTCTCGGGAGACTCGTATAGACATGTAGGTGTTTATTTGATAAGACACTGAACAACTCACTGAAGATTTCCTAATAGATGGTACACCAACGTCAATAAGAATCTTCTCGAGTTGAGCGAGCATATTGGTCATTCGACCTGAGATACCACAATGGGATATATGAGTTATCCTCCACACACTTTGATGGCAGTCACGTCACTGATCTATTTAGATCAGACATCCGCCTGTTCGTTGGGTGTGAACTGATGCTCATGATATCCAATGCGTATCAAGATAGGATCCGTCAGTCTTGTGTACAAGGCATATGCATCATCACGTGTTTACGATCTAGTAAATCCATGGCCGTGGTATAACTTTGGAAATCAGCTTCGAGTATTATTTAGAGATCGTAAATTGAAAGTCGACTATATTATACCGAACAGATTTGACGTTTTCATCTATATCCCATGTATAATATGGATAGCCTGTGACAGCTGGATTATACGTATGCAATGATCTCAGCTTGGATAGTTTAGCGAGATTATCAATGGTCGTCATAATCCATGAGTTGGTGGATTATGGACACGAAATTGGATTTCGTGACGGATAAACCTAAACTTAGAGAGTCTCACAATATGAAGTGTACCCATTGAGCACTTGGGCAACGCGATATGAATAATACAGATTATTCATAATACTTCACCAGATTAAATGATTTAATTCGGATCGTTTAATCGGTTAAACGATAACACATGCATTATGAGATTTTGGCCGATCGTAATTATTGTGTATTTGTATTTGATACATAATACAATTAGATACACATTAATTATTCGTCAAATGAGATTTTGACACATGCCATAAATATATGTATTTGTTATTTATTGTAAATAAAAATACATATATATTAATTTATATTAATTGATTATTTGGATATTTAATTGTTAAATATTTAAATGATTAATTAGTAAAATTTTTTTTCATAAATGTTATGAAATTTGTCCAATTATTATTGGTCCATATGAAATGATTTTATTAAGCTTAAATGTGCAAATTTGATTTGTCCACATTAAAGCTTGTATTATCCTTATTTTAATTTATGGAAATTAAAATATAAATTGGACAAAAATGCCCCTCATATGTCGGCAAAAAGGGATTTTATTTGAAAAATTTTATGTTTTTCAACACTTCATCACCATGGCCGAATATGGTCCCAAAAATTAGCCATAGGGTTTGTATGAACAAATCATGAAGAAATGAAGGAAAAAATCAAGAAAAAACTTGGAAAACAAGAGATTAAAGGTAATCTTTTATAACCCTAAGCTTGAAATTTAGTTTCATGTTTTCTTGAATTCTTAGAATGGTTCTTGGGTTCCTTAGTTTCTTAATTTTTGGGGCTTTTGGTGTTGGTTGATGGATTGGAAGCTAATGAGGCATGTGTGAAGTATATTGGATGAAATTATTGTAATTAGTATCAAATTTGATCATTAGATGATGAGTTGCTATTATAGAGTGTTATGACCACTCTTGTGGCACCTAGAATTATTCTTGGGTTGTTCATATGTGGTGACTTTGGTTGGTGTTATGATTAATTAGATTAATCTTGAAAATTTGGATTTAAAGCATGAAAATTGTAATTTTTGATTTCTGGATCAGATCTTGTAAAAATGGAAATTTTATGATGAATTTGATGTCATATGAATGTAATGGATGTGTTTTGGGATTTGGAACAATTTTCGGAAATTGTTTCAGAGTTGAAATAAACGAATATGGTAAAAAACGGTGTTACCAGGTGACTTTTGAACCAACCGGATGACGACTGTCCAAACAGTGAATTTGTCACTGTTCGGGCAGCCCATGAACTGCCCTAACACTATTGGGGCTGACCTGGGCAGTCCCCATAAGTGTTGGGTGGTCGGTTCGGTCAAAAACGTATTTTAGGCCATTTTGCGGAAAAAAAACGTTTTTCGTAAAAGTTCGCGCGAAGTTTCTACCATATTTATGTCACTATTTGATAACGAATAAATAGGTTTAGGTGAAATATGAATAAATTATTCATATTAGATATTGAATAATTTATTCGGTAATTTGAAAAGTTTTTAAATTACGATTTCACCTGAACTGCGCTTCCGCCGCGCCCTTCGCCCAAAACCCCAACAATTGCTTACCCAAAGTATTCTAACCTCACTATTAATAATATAAAGGTGTAGTGTGTGAGCTTGATGTATGAGAGTGTATGATGATGAAGATTTAGTAAACTCTCTGTTTTTACCTTGGTAGAAATTATATGAAGGTTCAAGTGTTTTTCAAAAACAAATTTAGGGCTCAATTTATAGTAAAGTGTAAACTGCCCTCAACAGCTTTATCTGAGATCGGTATACCGGTGTCCAAACACCGGTATGTCGGTCTGGCAAAAGCAACATCTATATTACCATTTGAGAATATAAACGTTACACTGATTTGATGACGGGTATGGTGGCCGGTAAGGTCCGTGCCAGTTTTTGAGAGCCTGCAAAATATAGGCTCACCGGTATGAACACTGGTATGATGCATACCAGTTTCCGTGAGCATGTAAACCTCAGGTAGGCCGGTATGGTAGACCGATATGGGACTGGTATTATCTATGCCAGTTTCCGCGAGCATGTAAAACAGAGCATGTCCACTGGTATGCCAGTTATGGGACCAATATGCAGGTCTCAGTGCCAAAATGCAGGATTTGAAGGTTAAAAGCATTTTGCACATGATCCTAATGCATCTATATGAATGTGCATATGTCCTATGAGCTTAGAGACTCAAATAAACAACTCACTTTACAAATAGAGCCTTAAGTTAAGACCATACAAGATTTTCTTCGTTTGCTGTTTGTCTTCACATTCGTTGCTCTTCACCACCAATGTGCTTCGATAACTTTTTGTAATGTCTCGCTAATGCGCGTCAAAGACTTCTAGTGTTGCGTCATCAAAATCCATCTCGAGAATATGTCGCTAACAATCTCTCAATTTTTTATGATGGAAACCTTTAA
Organism: Zanthoxylum bungeanum; assembly: GCA_019454045.1. Classification (NCBI taxonomy): domain Eukaryota; kingdom Viridiplantae; phylum Streptophyta; class Magnoliopsida; order Sapindales; family Rutaceae; genus Zanthoxylum; species Zanthoxylum bungeanum. The sequence continues at coordinate 78,958 of SKCR01046283.1, forward strand.
AACTTGTGAAACTTTGAGAGTCCAAATTGTTGACGATTTTGGTCCCCCTCAATATTTGCTTCCCCTCAATGTGTGTCTTCAATATAACTCTATAACACTTAGATAACACATTAGTACAAATTTACTCCCCCTTAATACAAGGGTGAAAGTAATACAAGTTTTAATCTCATTCATATGATTTCTCCCCCTTTGACATTATCAAAAAGAATAGAGAAGCAATAATTAAGATTTTTGAGATACCAATTTAGATATACAGTAAACATATGAAAGTTTATCAACATGCACACTTAGCATCTTACCCTTTTTGCCAAACAATTAAAAAATCATGCATACATCATCAAAGTCACTCAAATTAAGTCAATATCCATGCATTTCATTTGAAACAATAACACTCAACGACAAGGCATATTCAATGTTAATAAATCAAAAGAATCACATATATCATAAAAACCATTTATCCTTATGTGATACCAATTGATACTAAAGAGATTAATAATTATAATTAAGCATATGATGATACCAAATGAGAATCAATTGTAATACAATTTGCCTAATCACTAGTATGCTTCGAGTTTTAGTCCAATTCATATCCATTGAAATAAACATACTTATATAAGTTGGAGGAAAAAATATCAATGTTTCTGTAAACACATATTTTACCTTTTACCGTTGTCACTTTAGTGACAAATCCACTAATCATTGAACTCATTTATTTTTGAGGATTGCATTTGATATTCTTTCTTGTTGAGCTATTTCCTCATCTCTTTTGAATCTTTGGGATCATTTCTCATTTCTCATTGAGATTCATTCCCAAAGCTCTCCCTACAAAATTGTTTAAGTGCATTTTGGTACCCAACATTTCTTGGGTCCATGGGGGTTAATTTTGATTCCTTAAGGAATCCATGCATTTTCATTCACATTCTTGTTCATACATTCAAATATTTTATGTCATTTCCTATTGCATGCATAACATGTGATATTTTTATTAATAGCAATATTTAAATGAGAATTTGATGCCTTTATAAAATAGTTCTTCAAAAATTTCTTTTGATATAAGGCTTATATCCTAATCATTTATTTTTAAAAGCATATTTTTGGGATCCAATTAATATATTGAAGTTTTTCTCTCCCAAAGTGTATTTTACTACAATGTTATACAAATCTACAATCTTTTTATTCAATTAAGCATTTTCATTTATAATAGATTCGTAATCACATGTATTTGAGCTGTATGGCATACTAGATATGCTCTTTTCAATTTTTAGCTTTTCAACTTTTAAACATGCGATTTCTTTTTCATGCATTTCATTTTTCTCAATAATTAATGTATGATAATTTAATAATAATGAATGCTCATTTTTAATCAATTTATGCTTCTTACTAAGCAAGTCATATAATTCATGCAATTCATTGAAAGCATCAAGAAATTCATTATATTCAAGAGAGTCATGTACATTTTCATCACTGCTTTCATCTAGATTGTCAATAGCTATAAAAGCGAGATTTGTTTTCTCTTCAATTTCCTCCTCGGATGAGCTAGAGTTGTTATCACTCCAAGTTGCCTTCATTGCTTTCTTCTTGAATTTTCATTTTAATCTTTTCATTGGGCAATCAGCAACTACATGACCTGGCTTTTCACACTCATAATAAATGATCTTATTTTTCTTGTGCTTTCCACGGCCCACTTTATTCTTTTTTTATTCATCTAAGATTTTTCTTTATATTTTTCGAATTTGAGGAACTTCTTGAACTTATTGATCATATGTGAAAACTCATCATCACTATCTTCTTATTTATCACTAGAGCTATCATCATCTCATCTTCTTGCTTTTAAAGCTAGATTCTTTCTTAATCTGCTCTCATCTTCTTCCTTTTTCCATCTTGATTTCCATCTCATATTCCAACAATTTTCCCTCCAAGTCATCAAACTTCAAAGTGTTCATATTGTTTGCTTCTTTGATGGAGGAATTACTACTTCTATATTCCTTAGGGAGTGGCCTAAGAATTTTATTCACTTGATCACTAGGGTCAATGTTTTTCCCTATAACACTAAGTTGATTTACAATCATTGTAAATCTCGAAATCATTTGCTCAATTCTTTTTTACCACCGGCTTCCATTTTGAAGCTATCTAACTCGCACATGAATCAGTTGATTTTTGACTCTTTCACTTGGCTGTGCCTTGTTAAGCATTTCCAAAGACTTCCATAATTCGTATGCATTTTAAAACTCCGAAAGCTTGTTTATTTGACTCTGATCAATTGCACAAAGTAGATGGTTGAATGCCTTAACATTTAAGAAGGCTTGCATGTATTCCCCATCGGTCCATTCTGAATATGTGTTGGAATCTCCACCACATTGTTATCCATCTTCATTGGCATTCGTGTACCTCGTGTGATTACTTTGAAAGATGTACATCAACGACAAGAAGGTAGTTCAACATCATCATCTTCCGGTGTTGAATGGAGGTCTAGTGGTTGAAAATCTCTCGGCAAGATTTGATGAGTTGCTTGTAGAGGCCATGATCTATTCTCGGACGGTTAATTCTTTGTTGAGAAAAACCTCGTTATGATACCAATTGAAATTACCTACAAGCACATAACAAACACAACTCTATATACCCAAAATGGGGTGAATTGGGTAATAGCCTAAATATGCGGAATTAAAAATCTTTGTCGATTTTACGCTATAAAGCTTGTAGCTTTACCAATAAAGCTTAGGTTAATTTTCTCAATTACAATATATCACCTAAATGTAAATTTCTAAACAATAAGCATATATATAATAAAACTTACAATAAGTAAAGAGTTTATGGATAGAGAAAATAACACCGTGATTTATAGTGGTTCGGCCAAAAATACCAACATCCATTCCCCCAAGCCGCGCTTGAAGATTTTCACTTAGTTGAGACCACAACTTACAACGAGTTTTATGTGGCTCACCCGCAACCAAGAGTTTTACCCACGAGGTTCACTCCAAACCTCTTACAATGGATTTTATCTACTAGGTTCACTCACAAACCTCTTACAATGAGTTTTATCAATAGGTTCACAAACAAACCTCTTACAAATCATAAGTGTTTGATTATGAAGATTTTACAATATCATTTGGGCCTCACAAAGATAATGAAGATTCAATATGTGAGTTGCTTACCTAAGTGTTCTAAGCTCACTAAATAATATAAAGGTGTAGTGTGTGAGCGTGATGTATGAGAGTGTATGATGATGAAGGTTTAGTAAACTCTTTGTTTTTACCTTGATAGCAGGTTGCTCATGGAAACATGTCAAGAGGCAAAAAAATCTCCAGAAAATTGTCACTCTCTTTTACCTGGTCTAAATCAATTTGTTCAATTATACATTACTTGCTTTATGAGGGTAAGGTAGACCCGGCCGCCGATTTGATTCCGGTTCATTTGGAACCGAACTGTCCGACTCTCGGTTCCACAAGAATGTGGAATCGAAAACCGGAACCGAACCGTTCGGGTTCCGGTTCTATTTTTAAAAAAAAAATTAAAAAAATGATAATTAATTAATAAATTGTAATGGGATATTATTACCAAATAAATATAATAAAAATAATTATTTATTTGAATTTTATTATATCAAATTAAAATTTTAATAAACCGGACAATACATGTTTGCCTCGATGATTTCCAAGACACGATTGCATTATCAAGTGTGAAAATAAATCCACTCGTAGATTTGGAATCCACTATTTCACATATCCAATTAGAATCGGTGTATCCCTATAGAACAACATAATATCTCGTATAATGCAGACCATATTTTGAAGTTTCTCTTAGATACCTCAAAACTCTTACTATGGCTTTCCAGTGGTTATGTCCTGGATTACTCGTATAGTTGCTAAGCCTGTTTACGGCTTGAGCAATATCAGGTCATGTGCAATTTATGAGATACATCAAACTTTCGAAGATTCTCGAATACTCTAATTGTGATACACTTGAGCCATTATTCTTTGATAAATGAAAAGTTAGGTCCACATGAGTTATAGCCACATTTAGATCTCCTTTATTATATTTCTCAAGTATCTTCTCAACATAATGAGTCTGAGATAATATATACCCCTATGATGTTTCAGGAAATCTTAATTCTTAATATCACATCAGCTACTCATAAATCTTTCATATCAAATTTGCTGGTCAATACTTTCTTGGTAGACTGAATCATCTCATGATTACTACCAATTATCAGCATATCGTCTACGTAGAGACATACAATAACATATCCTTTTTGAATTGATTTAGTGTATACACACTTATCACACTCATTGATTTTGAACCCACTTGACAATATCCCTTTGTTAAATTTTCCATGCCATTGTTTAGGTGCTTGTTTTAATCCGTATAAGGATTTTACAAGTTTGCACACCTTCTGTTATTGTCCAGGAATATTGAAACCTGCTGGTTCCTGTAAATTTAAATTTTCTTTCATCCAATTCACCATTTAAGAATGTCGTCTTCACATCCATTTGATGTATTTCAATACCAAATATAGATGTTATGGCTATGAGCATTCTTATTGATGTGATAATTGATGTGATACGAGTCACTGGTGAATAGGTATCAATGTAATCAAGGTCTTCTTTTTTTCTATAATATTTTATGACAAGTCTTACCTTGTACTTATCTATTGATCCATCCAGCTTCATCTTTCGTTTGAAAATCCATTTGTAGCCCAATGGTTTACAACCTGGAGGAAGATAAACCAACTCCCAAGTATGGTTTTGAAGGATAAAATCAATCTCACTATTGATAACCTCTTTCCACAAATGTGCCTCTGAAGAAAACATTGATTCTTTATAGCTTTGAGGCTCATTTTCTAACAAGTATGTCAGAAAATCAGGTCCAAATGACCTAGAAATTCTAGCTCTTTTGCTACGTCTAGGTTCATTTTCCTCAATATTTTCATGTTAATCTGATTCTTGGTCAACTTGATCACTGCCTTTAACAGTATCAATAGTTCTTTTGAGATACTTTGTTTTTTGTCTTTCCTTACAAGGAAATATCTCTTCAAATAATGCCGCATTCCTTGACTCAATTATCATATTTGGATTGATGTCAGGAATTTCAGACTTATGTACTAAGAATCGGTACGCACTACTGTTGTACGCATATCCAATGAATATATAATCAACATTTTTGGTCTATTCTAACCTTCTTAGGTTTAGGAACCATCACTTTGGCGAGACACCCCCACACTTTCAGATATTTGTAGGACGGTACATGACCTTTCCACAATTCATATTGTGTCTTGTCCAATCTTCTGTGAGGTAGCTTGTTCAGAACGTAGTTTACGGAAAGCAAGGCTTCCCCCCACAAGTTCTGGGGTAGAACAGAGCTTGTTAACATGACATTCATTATTTCCTCAATGTTTGATTTTTACGTTCCGTAATCTCGTTTTGTTGAGGCGAATAAGAAACAGTAGTTTTATGAATAATTACATGATTTGAACAATATTCACGAATGGTGACACATATTCACCTCATCTATCACTCTTGATTATTTTGTTTGTCTTGCCAAGTTGATTTTCAACTTCATTCTTATAGTGTATAAAAGCTCTCAATAGCTTCATCTTTGCTCCTCAGCAAATAACATAACAAAATCTTGTGCTATCATCGATAAAAGTTACAAAGTACTTTTTACCGCCTCTTGTTTGCACAACATTCATATCACACACATCGGTGTGTATAAATTCCAAAGGTTCACAACTTCATTCTATGGAATGAAATGATGTTCTATTCATTTTTGCTTCAACACATGCATCACATTTATGTTGGTTATCAATTGTAAATTTAGGAATAAGGTCCATGTTAATTAATTTACGTATTGTATCATAATTAACATGCCTAACCTTCCATGCCATACATTTTATGACTCGATAATATAAGTAGAAGATGTAGCTTTATTATTAGCACTGTTTCGATTGACAGTCATTACATTGAACTTGAAAAGGCCTTTGGTGAGGTATTTTTTTCCTACATAGACATTGTGGGACACAGAAACTGGGCGACGCATGCTGTCCCGGGCTCGCGGCCCGGTTGGGAGTACGGAGTAGCCACGGGGGACTAAACCGGAGAATAATGGAGTCGCCACCCGGTGTAAACCGGGAAAATGAGATTTAACACCGCACTCACCCCTCGCAAGGGAAGACCTCAAACCGTTGGGTTCGGAATTGTCCCTTACTTATGTCACTAGTAATGAAAGGATTTGTGTAATAATTTAATCAGGCCTAAGTAACACTTATTTCCAATAGTATCATGCTTCTAAATCCACATGCATGAAATTAATCATCACAACATGCAACATCACATGGCAATCTCATGAACATTTCTCATCATATGATAGGGAAAACTAAGAACAACCTAATCATGCTTGAGTACTATCTCACGAACATATTAACCAAATAACATGCTAACAGCCTAATCATGCTTGAATATCATCCCAAGAACACATCGAATGGATAAATGCAGGAATACAAATAATATGATTGGCTACATAATGCAAGGGAGATCACCCAACAGGCAATTGTGCATGAAATATGATGAGACAGACTCAGTTCAGTGTGCGCGCGTTCGTGTAGCGTTCGTAAACATGTTCGAACGGTAAACAGAAGGTTCGCGTTCGTGTAGCGTTTGATAACACGTTCGAACGGGACCAGACCTGATGATACAAAATACATGCGCATTCGAGTAGCGTTTGATAACGCGTTCGAACGGTAAACAGAAGGTTCGCGTTCGAGTTGCGTTCGATGACGCGTTCGAACGAGAACTGGCAGATTGCATACATTCATATGGTTTTAGATACCGCATTCAAACAGGATCACAACAACGACATATCTAATCACATGGATATCTAAATCATGCATAAAGATTAACATACTAAGGACTAAATCATGCTTAAGAATAAATAACGCACTAGGCCTAATCAGGCTAAATAAATAAATAACGTACTAACTACATCATGCTCAAATACAAGTTTGAATGAAACGGAATATATGTATCTCTCAAGTGGTACGTGGAGTTGTATCCCGAGTGCGTACTACCGTCCATTCGGATTCAGCTACGAAATTTACGTCCGCGTTTCCATCCGATATACCACAAAAGAGAACACGTATTCCGTTCATCCGGAGTTCACATCATGCCTCAAACGACTCTCATGCAATAATATTTTTAAAATAAAAGACAAATGAAAGATAATAAATACAAGGTGCCCTCAGGTCTAACCTTTTTCGTCGTCTCTCAGTAGTACGGTGTACGATCGTCGAAAGGGGGGGAATGCTCCGCAACTCCTCCGGTTCACAGGTTCACACCTTTCCTCACTGTTCCACTGCTCAAGCTACTATTTTGACTCCGATTCGCTGCTGTTTTGACTCCGATTCACTGCCGTTTTGCTACTGTTTTGCTGCTGTATTTTAGTTACTGTTTTTGGGATGTTTTGGCTATTGTTTTGGGTGTGATTTTCGGTGGTGTTATGGTGTGGTTCGGGGGCTGTTTATGTGTGTGTTTAGGGCTGCTGTATGCATGTTTTAGGGCTGTTGTATGGGCTATTTTTCGGTGATACAAGGTTGCTAAATGGAGGTCTGGTTTTCGGTGATTAGGGGAAGGAGATGAAGAGAATTTTTGTGTTATTTCTTTGTAGTATGCGTGAACTTCTAAGGGTTTCTTGCTGTGATTTTCGTGTGAGTTGTGTGTATATTCTGTGTATGAGCTAGGGGAGTCATGTCTTGGTTAGGGATTGTTTATATAGAGAAAGGTTAGGGCTACTTCTTGTCTCACAAGGAAGGGATTTTGGCATTTAAAAGGAGGATTTGATTTGGTGTTAGACAAGGAAAGCAAGGGATTTGATTTGGTGTTGGATAAGGAAATCATGGATTAAGGGGGACAAATTTGGTTTAGATTAGGAAGTCAATATTTTTAATTGGTTTATGATTGATTTTAATTAGGCATGACATCTTTTTAATTTAGTATGTGATTTTGTTTAGTTAGGAAGTTAATATATTTGATTTGTCTAAATTAGGTATGATTATATTATGTTTTATTTAATTTCCCATGTGTTAAATATGTTTTTATTAATTGTGATGTATTTTATGGGCTTTGGTGGGCTAATTGGGCTTGGGTGTGAGACTAGCAGCAAACCAGAAATACCGACGCCGTTCGAATGCCCATTCGAACGCTACACGAACTCCCGCAATCTGTTTGTCGTTCGAACGAAGTAACGAACGCAGCACGAACGAAAATAGTGAACTTGTGAAATGAATCCGATGACGTACTTATTCTGAATTTCCGCTTCCGACGTCCGTTTCTCGTGACTTCCGTGACTTAAAAGGTAGTGCCTCCAAATGAGACTCATCATATGGACTTATATGCAAAAATGCAGTGCCTACAGACATCATTCTTAGTCAGTACAAACTTATCAGAAACAAATACAAGCTTAAAACTATTCTTGCTAAGGAGTAAACCCGAAACCAAGTTCTTCCGAATATCAGGAACATGCAAAACATTCTTCAATGTAAACTCTTTCCTAGATGTCATCTTCAGAACCACTGTGCTTTGTCCAACCACTCTAGAGGTAGACGAGTTTCCACCATCGACCTTCTGATAGGAGGAAACATTTTATTGTCAGCACAAATATAACGAGTAGCTCTCATGTCTACCCACAATTCTCTCAGATTCCAACCAAGTTGGCTTCTGTTACAACTGCTGAGAGATTCATCTCTGAGATCTCATCAGTTAGTTGTTCATCCTCAGTGACATGAGCCTTATTTTTCTTTTTATGGCTCTTGTCCTGAGATTTTTTGTTTCTGCAGTCCTTTGTCATGTGACCGTTTTTCCACTGTTGTAGCACTTCCCCTTGAACTTCTTCTTTGCTTGGGCAGAATCAGCTCCACCGTTCTTTCTCTTTTTGCTACCATTTCCATCTTCGACGATGTTGGCATTAGACTCTATAGTCTTGTGGTTTGTCTTCTGGACTTCTTGTTGTCCTCTTCGATCCTCAATCGAACTCCAAGGTCTTCAAGACTCATCTGCTTCTTTTTATATTTCAGATAGATCCTGAATTTCTTCCATGATGGAGGCAACTTTTCAATGATTGTGGCAACTTGAAACGTCTCGCAGAGTTTCATTCCTCATCTAATATTTCATGAATGATTAATTGAAGTTCACCTAACTGAGACATTACTGTCCTCGAATCTACCATTTTGTAGTCCAGGAACCTACCAACGATAAATTTCTTTTGTTCGACATCTTCTGTTTATACTTCTTGTCGAGAGATTCCCAGAGAATCTTCGCTGAAGTCATGCCTTGGTACACATTATACATGGTATTGTCAAGTACTCTCAATAGGTAGTTCTTGCAAAGGAAGTCGCTTAACAACCATGTTTCTTCTCGCAGTTGTTTGGCTGTTTCCGTTTCTCCCTCCACAGGACCCGTAGGATCTTTGAGATACTTAGCAAACTGCAGTGTTGTTAGGTAGAGCAATATTTTGCTCTGCCACTATTTGAAGTTTGCTCCATCAAACTTTTCTGGTTTCTCTCCATGAGCGACCGATACTGTGATATTTCTACTAGCCATATGTAACTGGAAAATCCAACAGTAATCAAGAAGTCTATAAAAGATAATTACACAATGATCAATCGTATGATCATGTTTAAGTGATACACTAAGAATCCACTTGTTGTTATATTGGACAGTAGTAACCAAATAACACGAGTCCTTGAATTTATGACTAAGGTTTCTTATGATAAGTGAATAAAGGAGAATTCCCAAAGGATGGAGAGGGGGGTCTAGTGTAACCACTTAAGTCTCTACCCCCACTTAGGCTCTTATCGCATTGTTGACATAATTTCTTTAAACACTTTCTCAATAGAATAATCTTAGGCATTCATTCTTAGTGTTACACTTTAATTCTCAATCTAAAGTACAATGAACAAACAAAATACAATAATTTATTTATTTATTATTTTTTAAGGATACAAACATCAACTTTATCACTTACAGATTGGCGTATTAATATGCGATAATTGAAAATATTTTAATTAACTTAAATCTATAATAACCAAATTTATAATTTCATTAAATGATTTTTTCTAAGTTAATTAATAATTAGTAAATCCTAAGAATTCAAGTAAAGAGCCGTAACTATTCGAATTTCGCAAAGACCAATGCATATGATGGTATCTCACGCTAATGACTTATTATCCACAATATATATATATATATATATTGTGTTGAAAAAGATATACTCTTAAAACCAAGTCGAGTTGCCTCTATCCTTAGGAACTTATTAGCTCTCCTCGGTGCTCTACGGATGTCTCGTGGCTAACGTTCTCCCTGGATTACTTGGATACTTCTTATAGAAGAGACACTCATTTCACAAGAACTTGAACAAGTAAAATGGAGGAAACTCTCTTGACTATGAACTTGACTCTCTAACTTTAATGAAATGTTGGAATTTTTTGGATGTCACAAAAATGAATCCAATTCCTTCTTTATATAGGTATGGAAGGGTGCATTTGAGGTCATTTTTTGGCTTAGGGTGTAACCCTCCTAAGAGTTATACCATTTCCTAATGTCTTTTAAAGGCCTAGAGATACATCCTTTTGTGTTAAGAGGATATGTCCATTCACATTTGTGCATTTCCCAAAAGGCAATTCTAAGAGACATATCTCTCCAACATATATCTATATATATCAAGAGAATATCTTACAGTTTTGTGATGCTTTCCATGTGAAGTTTTTAACTTTTTCAGGCAAGTTCAGACTACAATAATATTCCATTGCACCGAATTATCATCAGAGCTGGTTGGACTATCAGGGAACTTCATTCTATAAGCTAATTGATAATCACTTTTTACCGAGTATTCTTCTTTTTATAATAATGCCAGCAAAACCGATCTTCATTTATTGTCTCGGTATAGGGATTTTTCTAATAATCTTCACATCTTCTTTAGCAAAATAGTTTATTAGCAATTCCATGTCCCAATGGTTATCTTTATATATTAAGTGTGAAACTGTTGTATCATCCAGTAAAACAGAAGGGGATATTGGTTTGAACGTGTACAGTATTGGGATCCAGTTATTCTTGTAGACTTTGACACTGCCCATCTCCAATTACCCATCTCAATCCTATTTAAGAATGTAATGACTTACAAGATTTTATGAAAGATTTTTTAATCATGATTTTTTACTTATTGGATTTTAAATGATTTATATAAGAATAATTTATAAAATTTGAAAGGATCACATATATATAATTTTTACATCATGGTTAGGTAGTGATGCATCAAAATCATAAATAAAAAGCTAATGAAAGTCAATTGATGCAAGCGGTGGACACTTGCATTAGCAATAACAGAAATGAGATCATATGAAATAGAACCATAAATAATAATAATTATAATTAAATCATAATTCAATGAAAAAGATAACAAAGAAATTATATTTTAAATAAAAAAAGCAAAAGCCAATATAATTTTCTCCGGTCTTTTAATAGCCAATTTGATGTAGCTTCATGTCCTCCTAAGTATCATTTTTCCACATATCTAAAGCTATGTTAGCCCAACATGCATTAACATCTTCTCGTTGTTACTTTTGGGTTAGCACAATAGGCTCAAAATTATCTTCTTCATTAACCGGTAATACTGAAGATGAAGATGCATCTATTGGTTCAATTGGAAATTCATCAGATCGACATTCTTTGCGAAGAAAGTTATGTAGTGCTACACATGCTAACACAAGCTCTGCTTGTGTCTTAAATGGAAATGGAGGCGCTGACTTAAAAATAATTAGGTGGATCTGAACTCTTGCGCACGAATGAAAAAGCAATCATATCTATCTTATTAGGAACACCCCATTGGAGGATATCTTCCAATGCCTTCTCAGTCAGTGTGGGCAGATCCACCACAACACCAAGAAGATTGACATTCTCTCTCTCACCTAGCATTGCTGTGTTCTCACAGTGGCACCTCACAGTTCCAGATTTTGGATTATAAGAAAAGACAGTAAGTGTTAATGGTGCCATCAGCACACAAGATGGTATTTCAGACTTCAATCCACATGCAGATTTTTGTAGCTTATGGTGATAATTTCCTCATTGCCCTTGAAGTCATAATCGGCAGATATAATAATTCCTGACCTTCCTTAAGTTGAATGAGGTTTTCATCATTGAGGATAAATTTTATTCAGAGATAATTAGGTTTTCAGTCCATGCTATTAATAATGTCTGCTCTTTTTTCTCTTCTCTAGCAACAAAAAAAAATCTCATTCAAAAGTCTCATGGGTTATGGTGAGATTGTTTTAGGGTTTGATATTTATATTTCTCACTAAAAAGTCTCACACAATCACACATATAAAAAATCCTTCAAATTAGTGACCGGCGTAATCACACGCGTATAACGCAAGCGCACGTATCGTTCAAGTAGTAAAAAAAATATCGATCCCACGAGGACTTAAAATATTTTGTTATCAATTTATGAAGTTAAATATTTACAAGTATCTAATGAATTGATTGTTTGATTGGGTGGTAACTTTAAACTTAAAACAGGTAAATGAAATTGCTTGAAAGTAGATTTACGTTTGTGTAATATATTGGTTTATTAACCTGAAACACGAATTATGTAAAAGCCTCTCTGATGGTCAAATACAAATACCCAAAATAACCCAATTAATCATATTCTATGTTAACCAAGTTATCTGAATTCATTAAGATTAAGTTCCAATTATGGCTATCCCCGCCCGACATGTATATTCTTATCTTGTAAGGAAATCTATTAAAGGGTTATCTATCCTCAAGGAAGATCGTAGGCTATTGAGTCTAAGGTCTTTAACCTAAAATCTCTTTTCCAAGTTCATTTTAAGTTTACCCGTTCAATTTAATTAATGGCCAGTTAACAAGATGCATTAAGACTAAGGCTCAACAAATAAACATTTATATTACCCAAACTGTAATTTAACCCCTTATAAACCAGTGATCTTGGATTTCATCACAACCCCAGATAACTGACTTAGTTATGACACATATTTATGGGTAGTAAAAACTTAAATAAAATAAAAAGACATAAAGTAAATTGCTGGTGTGGGACACAGGAACTGAGCGACGCATGCTGTCCCGGGCTCGCGGCCCGGTTGGGGTACGGAATAGTCCGGGGGACTAAACCAGAGAATAATGGAGTCGCCACCTGGTGTGAACCAGGAAAATGAGATTTAAGGCCGCACTCACCCCTCGCAAGAGAAGACCTCAAACCGTTGGGTTCAGAATGGTCCCTTACTTATGTCACTTGTAATGAAAGGATTTATGTAATAATTTAATCAAGTTTAAATAACACTTATTTCCAAGAGTATCATGCTTCTAAATTCACGTGCATACATCAACAAGTTCATCTAAATTTACATGTAACACATATCCGAATTTGCATACAGCCTATTAGTATGTGATCTATGTCTCAATTTGCATACATAAAGATTAACATACGGCAAGCATACAAGTTAATAAACACATTATACTCATACATGTGGGGAATACAGATGAACGACACCTACACAATCTTGCATAATGCATAGAAACAATCAGGTTTTTCATACGAAGGAATAGCTACTAGGGACAATTATGTACGAAATCTTATGAAAATAACTCAGTTCAGTGGGTGCGCGTTCGCGTAGCGTTCGAGAACGCGTTCGAACGGTAAACAGAAGGTTCACGTTCGTATAGCGTTCGAGAACGCATTCGAACGGAGCCAGACCTGATGCATGAAACGCTAAGAAGATGCGTACGCGTTCGCGTAGCGTTCGAGAACGCGTTCGAACGGTAAACAGAAGGTTCGCGTTCGTGTGGCGTTCGAGAACGCGTTCGAACGGAACCAGACCTGATGCATGCAACACATTCATAAACCAACAAATCCACAATGTGGGACCTCACGTAGCCGATTGAACTCATCTCACATCCAATCGAATATACACCAACCGGCGCGGCAAAACATCGTGGTAAAGGATTTTAACCCCTCCAAATAGGGGACCTTTAATCCGATTTACTAAGCTCATGCACTCGATTGTATCATGCATACAAAGATAAAGGCAATCACATCAAACTTGGTATGCCCGATTGAACATATCTTACATTCAACCGAACACACATCAACCGGCGCGGCAAAGCATCGTGGTAAAGGATTTTAACCCCTCCAAATAGGGGACCTTTAATCCGACTTACTAAGCTAATGCGCTCGATTGTATCATACATACAAAAATAAAGGCAATCACATCAAACTTAGTATGCCCGATTGAACATATCTTATATCCAACCGAACACACATCAACCGGCGCGGTAAAGCATTGTGGTAAAGGATTTTAACCCCTACAAATAGGGGACCTTTAATCCGACTTACTAAGCCCATGCGCTCGATTGTATCATACATACAAAAGTAACATGCGGAATTCAAATAACGAAAAATAAATAAACCGAAGCAACATAAAACAAAAGAGTGTGCCGTTTACTCAAGTGGTACGTGGAGTTGTATCCCGAGTACAGATCATACTACCGTCCATTCGGAATCGGCTATGAAATTTATGTCCGGGTTTCCATCCTATGTACCACAAGAGGCGACACATTTTCCATTTCATTCAAGCCACAACATGCATCCACAAACGACTCTCATGCGAATAGAATTCAATAAACAATCAAAAGACGAATATAAACTAATGAGAAAAGTGCCCTCAGGTCTAACCTTTTAAATCACCTCTCGGATGTACGGTACATGATCGTCGGAAGGGTGGATGCTCCGCAACTCTTCCGGTTCACTGGTTCACTGCTCTCGTTCGTTGTCTTACTGTTTTGAGTCGTCGTTCTCCATCTTTTGCTGCTGTTTGGCCTCCGTTTTGCTGCTGTTTCCTCTGTATTTTCCAATCACTGTTCAGGTCACTGTTTTGGCGTGCATGGCTGCTGTTTTTGGGGTTTTTGGTGCAGTTTGGTGTGTTTATTTCAAGGATTATAAGTGCAATTTTTATGTTACTGCAGTTCGATTTTGGTTGTAATTTTCGGTGGTGGAGGGCTGCTGTTTGTGTGTTTTTAGGGCTTCTGTATGCGTGTTTTAGGGCTGCTGTATGGGCTGTTTTTTGGTGATACGAGGTTACTAAATGAAGGTATGATTTTCAGTGATTAGGGGAAGGAGATGAACAAAAAATTTTTGTGTTATTTCTTTGTAGTATGCGTGAACTTCTAGGGTTTCTTGCTGTGACTTTCGTGTGAGTTCTGTGTATGAGCTAGCCCAGATGAGGGTGGTGAATGGTTCTTTTTATAGGCAAAGGCTAGGGTTTCTAGGTAAGGAATGGAATCAAGTAAATAAGGGAGATATTTTGATTGGTTTATGAAAGGAATGGATCTTGTGCAATTGGTGGGTGAATATTTTAATTAAGGAATTAAAATATTTGATTGATTTTATGTTTATTTTAATTTGGTATGTGATTTTTATATTTGTTTTGATTTCACCATGTGTTAAATATGTGTTTTAAGTGGGCTTGGGCGTGTGGGCCAAGGCTTGGCCGAATTGGGCTTGATGTGAGGCTAGCAGCAAAACCAGAATTACCGACACCGTTCGAACGCCTCCTCGAACGCGGCACGAACGCCCGCAATCTGTTTGGCGTTCGAACGCATACACGAACGCAGCACGAACGAAAATAGTGAACCTTGTTTATTCTGAATTTCCCCTTCCGATGTCCGTTTTCCGTGACCTCCGTGACTTAAAAGGTAGTGTCTCCAAATGAGACTCATCATAGGGACTTATATGCAAAAATGCAGTGCCTACAGCTGGAAATTAAATACTGAAAATTAAATGCTGAAAAGTAAAAGATGAAAGTAAATTTCTGAAAATTAAATTACTGGAAAGTAAATTACTAGAAAGTAAATGTTGAAAGTAAATAAAGTAAAAGTACAATAAAAGTATATGCTGAGGTAAAAAGATCCACTTTTATTACTACTATTTTAGATATCTCTCTTAATATAATATATTAACTTTGCGTGATAATTACCAACAACCATATAGGCGGTATCCTGATTAAGTCAAATTAATAATTAATTACCAACCGACCAACCAGGCGGTATCCATGCTTAGTCAGGTTAAAACCAATTTATAATTAATTACCAACCGACCAATATGGCGATATCCTCGTTAAGTCAGATTTTAAATAGTTATTATATTATAATTAGGAGAGATTAATCTAAATAGCAATAATAAAATCTTTATCTTTTACCCTAGCAATGGGGAGTTACCTCATCATTGCTTGAAAAGTAAAAACTGAAAAAGTAAAGAAAGGAAAGTACTGTGCGTAAAAGTAAATTGTGGAAAGTAAAAACTGAAAAGTAAAGAAAAGAAAGTGTGAAAGCGGAAATTAATTACTGAAAGCTGTAACTAAACAAACAATATATAATCTTCTTAGTTATTCTTAAGGAATTTCAAAGAAGAAAGTATGAATTTACAAATTAATTGGCTTGGTATTTATAGGTAAAATTTTGTCTCCATCAAATTGCTCCACTAATTGCTCCACTAATTGCTCTACCAAATCCATTATTAATTTATATCATGTTTGATGGGAGCTTGAATATTTTTATTATTTATTTATTTATTTATTTTTTTGCTTTGAAAATGACTTTAATAATTACACATAACACACTTCCAGATATTTCATGAATATCGGTCATGAAATCTTCAGAATTCGAAATGATTTTGTTCTTAAAAGTTATAGATCTTTGAGTCTTCTTTAATATGGAACTTGAATCAGCTCAATCCGATATGGGAGTAAATATTTATGCCCAAAATACGATAGTTGAGTAAAATTAGAATTTTCGAAACTGCACTTCGTTAGAACGCCCTTTCAAGTTTCCAATCTCCAAAATTAATATGTCAAGTCCAATTTTTACCCTTATTTGACCCACATTTCGTCCTAAATGATTTCATTGAGTCCCAATATTATTTTATATGTAAAATAAACTAAAACACATCAAAACGTTCATCAAACCCGAGAAACTAAACCAAATATTAAGTAAAAGGGGCGGTAATTATTGATATATTTTCCGCTCATCACACCCCCAAACCTAACATTTTGCTAGTCCTCGAGCAAAACAACAAAATAAAATACAAGAAACAATTAAAATTAAACTAAGCCACTTTCGTAGGGATCACGGTTGCATTTAGCGTATGCAACAAGCTTTTAAACCCATAGGTGTCCCTGGTGGACGAGTTGTAGTCTCGTGAGGGCTTACAGCAACGATACCCACAAATGTTTTACAAAAGTAAAAAGATAATAAAACTAATGCACACAAAAGCAAAAAGACAAGAGAAAATAGAATAAAGAAGTTAGTGACTAAACAGATGAAACTTCTAATCCAAGTAAATAGTTGTTTTTGTTTCTTTTTAAATTACCGAATAAGTAAATTCTCCGATTATTTTTACCATTCTCCATATACACAGTCAACAAAATATTAATCAACTCATATAATGGACAGATAGAACAACGTTTTTGAAGAGACTCAAGCCTACCAACTAAGTAGATATCGTGCTTATAATTTACAAATGAAATTGTTTGGTATTTATAGGTAAAATTTTGCCTCCATCAAATCATCCACCAAATGCTCCACCAAATCCTCCACTAATTGCTCCACCAAATCCATTATTAATTTATATCATGTTTGATGGGAGCTTGACTATTTTTATTATTTTTTTGCTTTGAAAATGACTTTAATAATTATACATAACACACTTCCAGATGTTTCATCAATATCGGTCATGAAATATTCAGAATTCGAAATGATTTTGTTCTTCAAAGTTGTAGATCTTTGAGTCTTCTTTAATATGGAACTTGAATCAGCTCAATCCGATATGGGAGTAAACATTTATGCCCAAAATACGATAGTTGCGCAAAATTGAAATTTCCGAAACTGCACTTCGTTAGAACGCCCTTTCAAGTTTCCAATCTCCAAAATTAATATGTCAAGTCCAATTTTTGCCCTTATTTGACCCACATTTCGTCCTAAATGATTTCATTGAGTCCCAATATTATTTTATCTGTAAAATAAACTAAAACACATCAAAACGTTCATCAAACCCGAGAAACTAAACAAAATATTAAGTAAAAGGGGCGGTAAATATTGATATATTTTCTGTTCATCACACCCCCAACATGAAGATCGTGGACTATTGAGTCTAAAGTCTTTAACCTAAAATCTCTTTTCCAAGTTCATTTTAAGTTTACCAGTTCAATTTTATTAATGGCCAGTTAACAAGATGCATTAAGACTAAGACTCAATAAATAAACCTTTATATTACTCAAACCGTAATTTAACCCCTTATAAACCGGTGATCTTGGATTTCATCACAACCCCAGATAACTGACTTAGTTACGACACATATTTGTGGGTAGTAAAAACTTAAATAAAATAAAAGACATAAAGTAAATTGCTGGAAATTAAATACTGAAAATTAAATGCTGAAAAGTAAAAGCTGAAAGTAAATTGCTGAAAATTAAATTACTGGAAAGTAAATTACTGGAAAGTAAATGTTGAAAGTAAATAAAGTAAAAGTACAATAAAAGAAAATGCTGAGGTAAAATGATCCACTTTTATTACTACTATTTTAGATATCTATCTTAATATAATATATTAACTTTGCGTGATAATTACCAACCAGCCATATAAGCGGTATCCTGATTAAGTCAAATTAATAATTAATTACCAACCGACCAACCAGGCGGTATCCATGATTAGTCAGGTTAAAATCAATTTATAATTAATTACCAACCGACCAATATGGCGATATCTTCGTTAAGTCATATTTTAAATAGTTATTATATTATAATTATGGGAGATTAATCTAAATAGCAATAATAAAAGCTTTACCTTTTACCCCAGCAATGGGGAGTTACCTCCTCATTGCTTGAAAAGTAAAAACTAAAAAAGTAAAGAATGGAAAGTACTGTGCGTAAAAGTAAATTGTGGAAAGTAAAAATTGAAAAGTAAAGAAAAGAAAATGCGAAAATGGAAATTAATTACTGAAAGTTGTAAATAAACAAACAAGATACAATTTTCTTAGTTATTCTTAAGGAATTTCAAAGAAGAAATTATGAATTTACAAATGAAATGGCTTGGTATTTATAGGCAAAATTTTGCCTCCATCAAATCATCCACCAAATGCTCCACCAAATCCTCCACTAATTGCTCCACTAATTGCTCCACCAAATCCATTATTAATTTATATCATGTTTGGTGGGAGCTTGATTATTTTTATTATTTATTTATTTATTTATTTATTTGCTTTGAAAATGATTTTAATAATTACACATAACATATTTATGGATGTTTCATCAATTTCGGTCATGAAATCTTCATAATTCGAAATGATGTTGTTCTTAAAAGTTTTAGATCTTTGAGTCTTCTTTAATATGGAACTTGAATCAGCTCAATCCGATATCGGAGTAAAAAGTTATGCCCAAAATACGATAGTTGCGCAAAATTGGAATTTCCGAAACTGCACTTCGTTAGAACGCCCTTTCAAGTTTCCAATCTCCAAAATTAATATGATATTTGACCCACATTTCGTCCTAAATGATTTCATTGAGTCCCAATATTATTTTATCTGTAAAATAAACTAAAACACATCAAAACGTTCATCAAACCCGAGAAACTAAACAAAATATTAAGTAAAATGGGCGGTGAATATTGATATATTTTTCGCTCATCACACCCCCAAACCTAATATTTTGTTAGTCCTCGAGCAAAAAAACAAAATAAAATACAAGAAACAATTAAAATTAAACTAAGCCACTTTCGTAGGGATCACGGTTGCATTTAGCGTATGCAACAAGCTTTTAAACCCCTAAGTGTCCCTGGTGGACGAGTTGTAGTCTCGTGAGGGCTTACATCAACGATACCCACAAACGTTTTACAAAAGTAAAAGATAATAAAACTAATGCACACAAAAGCAAAAAGACAAGAGAAAATAGAATAAAGAAGTTAGTGACTAAACAGATGAAACTTCTAATCCAAGTCAATAGTTGTTTTTGTTTCTTTTTAAATTACCGAATAAGTAAATTCTCTGATTATTTTTACCATTCTCCATATACACAGTCAATAAAATATTAATCAACTCATTTTGCCCACAATAGTCACGAGTGTAGTTGAGAAGATAGCAATATTTTTGTCCTAACGTTTTATCAGAATTCACACCTTTTTTAAACAATGAAATTTTTTTTTTTTTTGATTTTTTTTTTGTATATACAATATCTTCCATCTATGTAGCGAGCTTTGGGCCAGTGACTCCCAAACCAATTGGTTTTAGGGCATTATGTGTTAAGATACCCATACAAACTTAATTACTCAGATTTCATATATATATTTTGCAACATCTTTGATCCACGACAGTTGCGCAAAACTGGAATTTCTGAAACTGCACTTCGTTAGAACGCCCTTTCAAGTTTCCAATCTCCAAAATTAATATGTCAAGTCCAATTTTTGCCCTTATTTGACCCACATTTCGTCCTAAATGATTTCATTGAGTCCCAATATTATTTTATCTGCAAAATAAACTAAAACACATCAAAACGTTCATCAAACCCGATAAACTAAACAAAATATTTAGTAAAAGGGGCGGTAAATATTGATATATTTTCCGCTCATCAATTAGCAAGTTTTTCAATACCATATGACTTTTAGATTATTTAAAAATCCTGATTGAATACCTCTATATTTGGACACACTCTTTAAAAAAATCATAATACTCTTAATGGAATACCACAAGACTTTTTAGATTATTTAAAAGTCTTAATTGAATATCACAAAACTTATTTAACTCAAAATAGTCTTTTAAAATCCCAATTCAATACATCCCCAAGAAATTAGGTTGCTGTATATTAATTAGTATTAAAAATATGTAGAAATATAAATAAATAAAAATGTAAAACTGGCGATTTGTTTAAAAAGTATTAAAAGTACGTCCCAAATTTATATAATTTAATTTGTGCTCTGGTTAAAAGTCAAAATATTTTCAACTTTTAAAGAAATGTAGGGGCCTAGACGATAAAAACCATCCAGAGATACAACGACGTCGTTTCAAGGTAACCAAAAGGTCCCAAACCCATTTCTACACCCGCAGTTATTTTTCACAGACAGAACCACCTTCTTCTTCTTTTTCTCTTCTTTTTCTTCAATCAGCAGATACTGAAAATGGCGGCGGCGAGAGGTGCATTGCTTAAGTACTTGAGAGTGAACGTAACCACCGTACCACGAAACCCTAGCCCTTTTTCTCTCGCATTCAACACCATACGACGCCGTTTCTCCGAAGAGGTCAGAGGCTCCTTCCTCGACAAATCTGAAGTCACCGATCGCGTCCTTTCCGTTGTTAAAAATTTCCAGAAAGTTGATCCTTCCAAGGTAACCCTAAAAAAATATTACTTTTTTCTTAAAGAAAAATGTTTTACTTCTAAGATTATATGAAGCATTCACTTTTAGCATAAAGTTTCAAAATTGATGCTTCCAATGTGAATTTTTGTTAAGAATTACAAAATCTTTGTACTGATTATTATGAATTGCTTAGTTGATTTAGATACTTGTGGAGTGTGCTTTTGGATTATTAGAAGATTTAAGACTCATTGTGAAATTTTTGTACTTCTTAGAAAAAAAAAAGATTTGAATTTTTTTATTTTTTATTTTTTGCAAGTTCAATGTACTAATTGTTTTTGTTGTGCCGCTTTGCTACGGTTGCATTCAGGTAATTGAGATTTATGATTTTGGTTGCATTCGGGGAGATTCTTGCCCCAAAAAGAAAAAGAAAAATTTCCCGACAGTTTATTTATGTTGATGGCATCTTTTTTTGGATATTCTACTAAATTATGATTATCCCTTTTTGTTGTTTTGCAATAAGAAGATTCAATCTACATGCATTTTCCTAAATTTTTTTTGTAATTCTTTCTATTGTGAATTTATTTTGTTCAGACATGATGTGGAAACTCCATTTTACTCAATTGTTAAAGGTTTTAAATGCCTTTGAACTAGCATCTTCTTATGGCCCTGATGCAATGTAAGAGTTCATTATCTTCCAACGTCTCACATGAATGTACATATGCATGCAGCATGTGGATATAAATCTATTAATACGTTTATGTGTGTGTGTGTGTGTGGGGGGGGGGGGGTGCGTAATGGTATTTGGAGTGTTCATTTACATACGATTTCTCTGCAAGACACTTTTCATGTACTTAGGAGCTGTGATATGCATGTTAGTGGCGTTTAAAAAGTGCATCGCAAAAAAAAATGGAAGATAAACAACTAAAACAGGAAAAATTAGAAAAAGTGAACGATGAGTTTATATGTTGTCTTTAGATAGATTGAGATGTACATGCATATATGCAACACGGGTTATTTTGAAATCATATAATATAGAAAGAAAACAGGTCATTTGTGTTGACTTATAGATGCCCTAGTATAGGAGAGTTTATTTAATCAAGTGGTGGGGGTGCAAAACTACATGGATAGAGTTAGTTAATAATGGACATAACCAACATAAATAAATTATGGTCTTGATAGGGTGGGATGGGGGGAGAGTTACAGTACACGTGACAGACGCAACCAACAAAAGAAGTTTGAGATTGAGGTTTACATGAGCTGAGATTATAGATATATGAGTTGTGTATAAAGTTTAATTTTGCAAAATGTGTCACTTTTTATGTATACATTAAGTATAACTAATTTATTGTAGGAGGTGGGACATCAATATCATGTGCTAAAGTTTTTAATGTCATTTGGGAACACATTTGTGACTTTAATTTATCATTAAAGGAGGGAAATAAATAAACAAGCAAACTAGTTTAATTATGTCTTGGTGTTGCTTGTAAGGATTCACTTCTTTTTTTCTGGGTTGTGCATGTAAATTGTTCCCAAGCGGTGTGGCTTGTGGCAAAAGGTTCAGGACTTGGTTGCCAGGTCCTGAGTTCGAGTCCAATGGTACATTTCTTATAAGAGCCTGAGGCAGTCAGGGGTTTTACTTGCTCCGTTTAAGCACGGGTCGGGTGTTTTGGCGGGGGGATTTCCAACGTTTTCAAAAAAATGGGTTGTGCATGTAAAGTTATTGTATTTATTGAAAACTTATCAGTGAATTATCTCCATTGTTTATATTCAATGTATTATAGAATATTGAACTATTAGGGGAGCTAGCAAATTGGAAGGTTGTATGGTTCTACAATGCCTTGCTTTAAGAGCGAACATAAAGTCAAATTTCTGTGTTATGGCCCTGGTAGCTCCTTACAAGCTTCTTTCTTTTGTGGATGTAGCTAGGGGTGAGCAAAACCGATTTCGGTTCCGGTCGGAAAAATTCGGTTCCTAACTAAGTGGAACCGGAACCTACCCAATTAAATAGGGTACCCTATTAATCGGTTCCAATCCGGTTCCGGTTCGGTTCTAAATTACCCTATTTATAGAGTTAGAAAGCGGACAGAATTATATATACCACAGATGTATCACCAAATGCTAATTGAATGAATACATAGTTACCTGTTTCTCCAGCAATGTCCAGCTCTGTAAATTCTACCTTTAGTAAATTCCATTTGATAGTGCTGGGTTAGGCCAGAGCCTGAGATTTTGAATTCACCATTAGTGAAACCATAAAGCATGTTCAATTAATCAATATGAAAGTGGGTACAGAATTTAAGCCTTTCTTTTAACATATCGAATCATGAATCTATGTTTCTTCAAATTTTCTTCATTAATTCATCTCAAAAATAAGGATCATTTCTATACATTATTTCACTTCTTCTGTCAAAATACTCAAGTTACATATTCAAGATCCTTTCTTTTACCTTGTTATATCAGGAACCAAACAAAAGAAAAAGGTTATATAATAATGAAGATACTTAAAGATCCTCCATGCAAAAAAAAAAAAAAAAAATTCCTGACTATTTTGTATTACAAAACCAACAATTTAGCATGCGTTTCTTTTAAAAAAAATATTTCCATTTACAATCTTGGAACAAGCAAGATTTCAAAGAAAACAGAAAAATGAACATACCCAGGTCTTGAAAACGAGACTTATTGGCCTTGTCACTGCGATAAGTCTTGATCGAAGAAGAGATTGAAGAAGAGAAACGCAGGCGAGAAAGAAGAGGAAATGGTCGGTTCAGTTGCTAGGGTTAGGTTGAAATTGAAAACTTAAAATGGCGAGTGACGAGAGAAGAAAGTGCAGCTGCAAAATGGCGTTTATATATCAAATTTTAAAACGACACCGTTTAGTACTTTGGCTTATAAAATTCAGGTAGCAATTCGGTTCCAAAACCGGTTCCGGTTCTGATCTTTTTGGAACCGGTTAAATTCGGTTCCTTCAATTTGGAACCGGACCGGTTACAACCGGTTCCGGTTCCTTACCCGGAAAACCGGTCCGGTTCCGGGTCTACCCGGAACCGGTGCTCACCCCTAGATGTAGCAAGATAAATTTAATAAGCTGTATTCACATACTGACCATTCTACTTCATCATCTTAAAAGTTTACAAATTATGCAAGTATGGGAAATTCAAAAATTAGATCTGGGCACTAATCTGTTACTTCTCAAGTTTTTATTGTCTATAGAGCATTCACATTAAAAGCATGAAATATATTTATAATTATTTTATGTTTAAAAACGCGTTAAGCACTAGTCGGGCGACAGCCTAGTGCCTAGGGTGCCTAAGCACTGCTTAGTTGGGGCCTAGACTATTTCTCGGCCGACATAGAATTCAAAATTAGGGTTCTAGGTAAAGTTGGGGAGTTCCAATTTTGGTAAAATGTGGACAAATTAATTATAGCGAAATGTTGTTTAAGTGATATGGAAGGTTTCTAGATAGTCAATTTGTTGAGAAACCAAAATATCTGAAGTAATTAGGAGTTTATTAGAAATTAGTGTTTATGTAAGTAAAATTGGTTTTTTTTTTTTAAAAAAAAAAAAATATGAGATAGGGAGTTTATTTTGTAAAATTAGGGTTAGAGTTAAGGTCATAGGGTAAAAATCGGCACTGGCAGGTTAGACATTCAAATTCCGGCTATGGTCAATAGAGATCAACTCCGGTCAACGGCCACCGTTCTGCACACACACCGGTCAGTCATGATCAGAAGATGCTGGCCGTCGCAGCTGCACCATCCACGTGCCGATTGGAGCATTCATTTGCCGTAGATCTACATTTTTCTATGAAGCACTGCCTAGAACCATCATTTTGCTAGAAATCGGTGTGGCCAGGCACCGTCTAGTACCTACGCTGTGTCTAGGCGGCTGCCTAGACACTGTAATTATTTTAACAGCATCAGTTACTTGTTAAGTTACCTACAAATACTTGTGTAATCGAGCCATGCAGGTTCTCCAAGCAGTCCTGGAAACAATTGAGACAATATCTATAAATTTCTTTTATTCTTCAACTTGCTCTTCCTTGAGATGGGATTCCCTTTCATTTGTATTACATAGATGTGTGCCTTTTCGCTATCCAATTTATATGATGATGAGCTCAGGTTATACAAAGATGGCCTTCCCTTTCATATATTGTGGTACGAGTAGATAGCCATCCTTTGGGCATTCTCGATGAATTTCTGATTCGGGTGGTACTTTTGAGGTGGAGATTTATTAATCCAAAAGATGTTTGGAATCCAGAATGTTCTGTGTTCTATTTGTTTTGGACTCGGTCATGATATGGCCTAGAAACTTATTGTTAGGTAAATCCGAAATATTGAAGTTCATTATTTACCCTTTGTATAATTCTACTCCAAAATTTTCATCATAAAGTCCATAGTACTCCCATGTGTGGCGGTATTCAACATTTGTAATTTTGGCACATTCGTCCAGTCTTCTTGAATGGTTTACATTGCAATGTGGATTCACTTTTCTTTTGAATGCTCTATGGAGTTGTTTTTTATTTAATTTAACTATCGTCTAATCTATTTTATAACAAGAGTATGCGATCATAGAAAAAAGAATGCTCAGTAAGATGTGGGCTGCTGCCTTGAGGCATGATCTTTGGTTTCTTATTCTCTTCATTTAATAGATTAAATTTCTTCGCTTTGTCTAAAACTATGCCTTGATTACACTACCCTTTTCTCTTGGCCGCAACTTGTATGATAAACCATAATGGATATCTGCTTTTTGTCGTTTACAGGTTACAACTAATGCCCATTTCCAGAATGATCTTGGGTTAGATAGTTTGGACACCGTGGAGATCGTGATGGCACTTGAAGAAGAGTTCGGATTTGAGATCCCAGACAATGAAGCAGACAAGATCAATACAATCAATATGGCTGTCGATTTCATTGCTTCTCATCCTCAGGCTAAGTAGGGGAAGTATGAACTTCTATTTTGAACTCTTTTGATGTTCGCAATTAGCAGCAACAACTTTAGAATTCTCCTATCTCATTACCTTGTTTTGTTCCTTAAAAAGCAAGCAAGTTTTAAAAGCCTTCTGGATTTCTGACTCCACTTGAGCTCTTTTTGAAGAGTATTGTTGTTCTGCTTTCTTTTGAATTGGAAATCGTAATGGTCTAGTATTTCATTGCTCGTGTATTGTTTCATTTAATAAAAATCATATTCGACACTGCTGCTTTGCAATTTTTTCATTAAGTGATCCATGGATCTCTGTGACTGGTGTGAAAGAAAAAATCAAAGCAGCCCATTCCGAATGGCTAAGTTATATTTTGTTAGTTGGGATAATATGGTTTGTATGTGTTAATTCATATAACATTTGATGTGTCGTTTATTGTTATTAAATAACAATTGGATATAATATTTTTTTTATTATAAGTTTAATAATAAAATGTGCAATAGATAATTGTTATTTTGTCATAAATTTAATAGGAAAATATTAATAATGAATATGTAATTTCAACCCTTAAACTTACATTTTTTAGCAATAATATGCAATTTCTTATGCCTCGAAAACCGAACATATAACTAAGATCATTCAACATGCAACTAATATCATTATATATACAATTTTGACCAATAAATATGAAACTATTTACAATGAACATGCAACTTCAACCATTATACTTGTAATTTTTAGAAATAACATGGAATTTCTTATGCCTCAAAAACTCAATATGTAACTAAAACCATTCAACATGCAACTAATACTATTATACATGCAAATTTCACCAATAAATCTGAAACATTTCTAATATGAAATTTTTTACAATAACCATGCAACTTCAACCATTAAAATTGTAATTTTTCGCAATAACATGCAATTTCCTATGCCTCGAAAACCAAACATGTAATTAAGATAATTCAACATGCAACTAGTACTATTAGACATGCAACTTTCACTAATAAATATGAACTATTTTCTAATTTGAAGCTTTTTACAGTGAACAAGCAACTTCAACCATTAGACTTGTAATTTTTAGCAATAATATGAAATTTTTTATGCCTCGAAAACCGAACATGTAATTAAGACCATTCAACATTTAACTAATATCATTAGACATGCAACTTTCACCATTAAATATTAAATATTTTCTAATATGAAATTTTTTACAATGAACATGCAACTTCAACCATTATACTTGTAAATTTTAGCAATAACATGTCATTTCTTATGTCTAAAAAACTGAACATACAATTTCAACCATTAGATTTGCAATTTTTAGCAATAATATGATGCTTTTTACAGTGAATATATAACTTCAACCATTAGACTTGTAATTTTTAGCAATAATATGAAAAATTTTATGCCTCGAAAACCGAACATGTAACTAAGACCATTCAACATGCAACTAATATCATTAGACATGCAACTTTCACCAATAAATATGAAATATTTTCTAATATGAAACGTTTTACAATGAACATACAACTTCAACCATTATACTTGTAAATTTTAGCAATAACATGCAATTTCTTATGCCTCAAAAACTGAACATACAACAAATACCATTAGACATATAACTAATACCATTAGACATGCAACTTTCACCAATAAATACGAAATATTTACTTACATGTAATTTTTAATCGTTGACATACAATTTTAACCATTAAACATGCAACCTAATCATTAAACTTGAAACAATTTTTAATAATATTTTTAAACATGCAACTAACCCCAACATGCAATTTCAACCATTAAACATTGAACTATGATCAAAGATCAATAAATATGA